>JAMRYI010000606.1:0-101155 GCA_029231635.1 Ditylenchus weischeri | reverse complement strand
ATTGGGACCGGTGCGAGTTGGGCGGTGCGAGTTGGGTCCGGTGCGAGTTGGGACCGGTGCGAGTTGGGCGGTGCGAGCGGACCGGTGCGAGTTGGGTCCGGTGCGAGTTGGGCGGTGCGAGTTGGGCGGTGCGAGTTGGGCGGTGCGAGTTGGGACCGGTGCGAGTTGGGACCGGTGCGAGTTGGGGGCGCGAGTTAACCGGTGCGAGTTGGGCGGTGCGAGTTGGGACCAGTGCGAGTTGGGTGTCGTTCAAATATTTCCCCTAATATGACACATTTCTTTTAAGGGGAATTGAAAATTAAGGCGGGACCAGCAAATTTTTTCGAACGGTCCCATTTTTCACTCGTTTTGCGTCAAATCTAGTATTGATGACATCATACTAATTTTATAAACTAGGCAGTAAACTTAAAAAATCTAGATGTGAAATATTTTTGAATCTTCGGCCCTGAACATTTCCAGCTGAAAATTTTTAAGTTTGCAAGGCCGGATAATTTTCCATTTAACAACTTCAGTTTTTATTAACTAAAACTAAAAAACTAAAAATTAACATGATTACTCGAAATGAGGCTTTAAGTAGCCACAAAAATGACACAATACATACCGCTTAACATTTATTACAGTCGGATGCTATTTAATTTTGACCCCAAATTTTTGAAAAATGTTTTCGATTTTTTTGTGTTAATTTTTTATATTTAAAGAAAATTTTGCATTATCGTGTAGACCAGAATCTCAGCTTCCTATCTATGTTTTATAATTACAGAATCAGATTGACATGTAGAGTATTAGGGGTCCTAATGAAATAAAAGTAACTTCGTTCAACCCCATAAATCTTCATATTTCTGAAATCATTCAATGGAGTTTGATAGCTTGTTAAAAATCTGCGATTCTGGGCTACATCGCAATGCGAAAATATCAAAGAATAAACACTAACATTTAAAGAAACAGGCCGATTTGAAATTTGCGGCCGTTTTAAAGAAATTGGCGGTTTTCTTAAATGTTATCCATTACAGTCAATTCTTGATTTAGTGTAAGTCCATTGGAGTCTACCCAGGTGCATACTTCATCAAGACGTAACTTTATCCTGAAGCAAAGTTACTGCTTAAATTGTAGCTCATCTCACTTACAATAACTAAAATAATAAATTTCTTTAATATTTTATACAGTCGACTCCCTCTATAACGGACCGCTGGGGACCCACCTCAGGTGTCCGTTATAGAGGGAGTCAGTTATAGCGGGGGTCTGTTATAGAGGGAGTCCTTTACAAAAAAAATAGTGGTCCGTTATATTAAGATTTTTTCCGAAAAACAGTTTTATCCAAAAAAAAACATTAAATTTAATACAACCTAGCTAATATACCAATTTTTGCTAAGATATTATTATGAGCTTTGTAAAATAGACAAGTGCAATTTTCGCTTTGCCAAACTACACCCCTGCAAGCATGAAGACCATCTGTCCATATGTCTGAGAGTAGGCAAAGTATATTTTTCAATTATAGGTATGATTATTTTTCAAATTTCAGGCTCCTACCAGATGTCCCAATGTGATATATGGATGCAAAGTGAAATTGCGGCAGGTTTTGTTTTCACCTTTTCATCAATCTATGCACTTGATGCAAGAGAGAATTCAAGAGGCTTTGAAGATCACTGGGGAGAAGAAGGTTCGTTATTATCCTCAATAAGTTAGCTGGTTTGTTTTATTTCAGGACCTTACCATCAAGCTGGGTGAACTTATGAAGGAAAAGGATGCTCTGACAATCAATATGTGCAAGCTGAAGACGGATTTGGAAGAAGCCAATGCAAACTGCACCCACCTCGACACAATCACTGCTGCCTTTGAAGTCAGAAGTAAATCGAAACTTTGCAAGAGGCACTCAATAAGAAGGATCATGAGCTCGTCGAACTTCACCGACTCTTGGGTGGTGCCCATTCATCTTCTGTGGTTGTGGAGCAAGTTGATTCGTCTGTGTCTCGCAAGCGGCCTTTGACGTAATGACTTTCTAGTTCTTTTGATTAATGTTTTATCGGTGAGTTCCAGAGCATCGGAGAGCATGCCCGCTATTGCTGTGTCTAATGAACCGATGGCTGAGAGCAATCTTACAAAGCGTGTCATGACTGATGCGGACCAAGAAAATCCAACCCCTATAGATCAAGAACTTGGCATGTTGAAGCCTAGCAACAGTATGTTCGCTGCTAGGTTTTACTTGAATTTAATTGGTATGGTTTATAGCTGATGTTGCAGACTGATGCGGACCAAACTTGCTATGGAGTGCAATGAAACAAGGACGGAAGGAGGCGCGTTGACATTACCCCAGGAAGAAAATGAAGTGGATGGAAAGATCGATCAGGATAATTTCGAAGCTTCTCAAGGTTTGTGTTTACGTAAAGCTATTTTATCAACGATAGTGTTTCCAGCCAAACCGGAAGAGGAGGAAGTCAAAGACGATGATGAGAATAGTTGAATTTGTAATGGTTCTGCATGGGAAAATAAATTTCGGACATTATCAATTGTTATGAAAATATTTTTGAATCTTCGGCCCTGAACAGAAGTTTATGTGCATAAGGGATGGTTAATCCATCCCCGGTTTATTCATATTTTGAACAATCTATCCTCCGGTATTTTTTTTTGGTAGAACTCATATCTATAAATTTTACAAAGTCAGTTGTTCTTCTGTTGCGCGTAATAACAGGCTATATGAATAAAGTTCGCTCAGCTTTTGACTAAGGCTTTCATACTTTTAATTTTTCTCTCTGGCTTTTTATGCTTGTTTTCTGCGCTTATGAATACCAACGCTATAATTTTACTGTTTTTTTTATAAATTTACCGTCTTTCGACTAAAACATATCTGTATTGACTAACGATCAACTATGTTTTCTGTGATCACAGTTTTACCTGATCGGTTTTACCTGATTTACGGATCCTTTACCACAAAAGAACTTTCCGGGTTCTTATGGGTTATCGGGAGCTCACCAGAAACTACCATTTTTACAGTTGTTACAGGTTATACGGAGCACCTTATTTTTTTCGTTTATTATAAAAGTAATATGTTGATTTTGGTCAGGTGATAATTTTTTTTAAATCGACAGTGGTACCAAGGAGTTGAAAGAATTTATTTAGAGTGAGGCGCGGCGCGGCGCGCTGCGCGAAAATAGTAAATTCGTTGTATTGGAATAGTTCATTTGATCGAAATTATTTACATTTGTGCTGGAATTTATTGCATTGGGTTGGTAGTTCAAAATGAGTGAATTTTTTAACTGTTTGAGGTGTTTGAATTATATAGGTTGAATTGAGGTTAAATATTCTCAATCATTCGAAACAATTCAGAACCATGACCCGGAACCATTCCAATGCTTTCAAAAAAATTTTGAACCATGACTCAGAAGAATTTTAAATGCATTGAGGACAATTCAGAGTCATGACTCGAAACTATTCCAAATGCATTTAGAATAATTCAGAACCATGACCCGGAACCGTTCCAATGATTCAAAAAAATTCGGAACCATGACCGAGAACCACACTACTTTAGAATGCATTCAGCAAAGTGTAAAATATAAAACTTTCTGACTTGAGATTGAGAGATCACCGAAGGGTGGATCTGGCTTGCCATTATCATCTGCACGACCACCAGAAGAATCGGGCATATTGCAGGAGCAGAAACGAGACAGCAGAAGCAAGAATTAGCTGCTTATATACCCCAAGTGACTATAAAACAAAAATGTTGGTCTCGCAAGGAAATGATTTTCAAACCAAAATATTTTTGTCCGGACAGACTAGGGTTACTGCATGGAAAGCTTTCCGAAAAGTTTTCCGGAAAAATGGAAAGAAATAAAAACAGGAACAGAAAAACTCTCTGTGGGCCAAACCCATCTTACACCCCGTTTTTATGCGTTTTCACAGAGTTATTTAGACCGTAACCACGGTAACCTACTACAGTCTGTATAACTTAAAAAAAGGATCTTATGTTGGCGCAAACACTGAAACTAGGTGTGTGCTCAATGACTTCCGAAGCAACTCGGTCGTATGTTGGCGCGAACACTGAAACTGGGTGTGTGCTCAATGACTTCCGAAGTAATTTGGTCGTATGTTGGCGTGTGTTTAAAAAAAAGCAATCACCATTGGTTAACCCTTCCGCACCCCCTCCCCAGATAATTGGAATTTGACAATTGGAGTGGTAGAAACTGCTAGAAAAATTTACAAAAGACTTCAAAGTTACTTGTTCTGATTGTAGTTCCTCACACTGAGGAGGTTTTGCTTTACAAATTAGCATCGTGCTTTTCCCGACTTTGTGCCAAAAAAAGTCGGACGTCACACATTGAGCCGGGTACACATAGAGATTTGCGCATTGAAACCAGGCACAGAGAATGTCGTCGCAATAAAAGTGTCTTTATTCTTTAAAGCGGCTTTATTGTCAAGTTTACAATAGTCAAGACAGTTGCTCATCTCTAGTCGTAGTTATAACCAGTATAACTTAGGACTAACATTTTTAACTAACATTTTTAGACTAAATAAAAAATAATTTCTTTCCTTTTTAGCAAACGTATCTATCAGATGTCTAAAGTAAAGAACCAGAGTCGTCTAATTCTTCAGCTGAAAAGTGGGGAAATGAAGAAGTGGAAGAAAACTTGACGGGGATTCCTCTGAATTACGATGAATATCAAGGTTTGTCGTTTTATCGCCTGCAGATCCTCATACTATCAACCTGTTTTTAGTCAGCTCTAAAGAAAGTTTGTTCTTCCTAGTCAACATGAGTAGCAAGAATGGTCACATATTTTTTCAGCTTATTTTGAGTACGATCCAGTCTCTTTTTCGGCTTTGAGCTTTTACCGACCTCAGACCGATGTGGTAAGGCATATTGGACGGGTGACAATATCTTGGAATTCTTTGTAGGTTGCTTCAATTATTACGCACTCAGCCGGTGAAGGAATTGGTAGGCTGTTGATTGGAAGAAAGATTGGTATCAACAGCGCAACAAAGAGGGGACAAAGTATGTTTAGTCAGCTTGTCATCTTATGCACGATTTTTTTTTAGGAATTGTTTCAAGGTCTATATCGATGGTCATGAGAAGGCAAGCACTTTTAACGGTCTTTTCAACTTCTGTTTGAAATATTTTTGTTTAAGTTTTCCTGATGACTTCGGCACATTTCAAAAGATGGAAGGCAAATACCGCATGATGAAGTTAGTGCAGTGCAAAATATCGTGTTGTTTCTATTGCTGATTTTCAGGTTTTTTTCCAATCAAAGAAAGCCAGAGCTGCACATAGAATTCGAATCAAGATTTCGAGAAATCACCGGCCGAGATGTGTGTCCTTTCAAGCAAGGAGGTAGAGTCAGATTTCCAAACACAAAACTTGGTAGGACTTTCTTATTATCATTTCAATGTGAGACATTTCTGTGTATTAGATTCGCTGCGAATAAGTGATGTGACTATGAAAAGGATCATCTACATCTTGGAGATATTGAAGGTATTCCGTTCGTCCTTAACAGTGTAAACACGCTTCCAATTCTTAAAGTTTAGGAGGAAAAAAGTGATTGTGACACTGATTTACTTGCGTAAGTGCACTCTCAAACCATTTCTTAGATGAACAGTCCCTCCCTAATTCACACGACGTGTTCTTGACTCATTGTTTGTGGACTGCTATTAGGCAAGTTCACTTTGTCACTCACTGTCTAAATGCCTGAGGGTGACGTAGACCCCTGATGGCGGTCTACCAAAATTGGAACAAAAATTGATCAAAAATGCACTGGAGAGTGTCATTTTGGACAAAAGGAAACTTGTACATACGAAAAAAATGCGATACTTGGATTGTAATCGGTTATTCTTTTTCAGTGAAGCGTATCTATGACAAGGAGGCTCGGGAGGGGTACCCATTTCAGGTGACTTTAATTAAAAATTTTTAATTTAGAATTCACAAGCCTGTTTTACAGATTGACAAGAAATCGTAAGTGTATTTTATAGGGCGGTCCAATTTTTCTACCGGTTTTGTTTTGTTCATAACTTTTTTAGGACGCGTTTTTCGGATTTTTACAGGTTTACTCTGAATTAAAAAGCAAATTTTTGGTATGTTGTGTCAAAATCACAATTTTCGCTTGGTCCCTGAGTGTACCTGTAAAAACCGTTTTCCGAAAATCGCGTTTAAAAAGTTATGAACAAAACAAAACCGGCATAAAAATTGGTCTATCCTGTATATCATTTCCATAAACACTAGCAAATCACAATATGAATTTTTCAAGCTTGTTAAAATGCTTGCTTGCCTTGATTAACAACCGTCTGTGCAATACTATGGAATGCTCTTTCACGCATGAAAATGTTATTCGAACGGTATTTGAAAAATCACTTGTAATATTTAGGTGTTTAATGTTTTCTCTTTAGTTCGATCTTGTTACTTTGCCGGATATCATATCAGATCAGGAAGAAGTGGTGCAAAATGCCATCAAACGAACTATCTCTATCTTCAATTTTCAAGGGAAAACATTTCCGACCGGTCAGCCTTGCAAAATTAAAATTGAAACTAATTTGTTGCCGCCAAAACCAGAGAAGGAGGCCAAGAAGGCTAGGCTGAAGAGGGTTCCAAAGATAAAGATTCATAAGCCGGTTATGCCAATTATTACCGAAAAAACGCTTGTTTCGCTCTCCAGTAAACGATTTCGACGAACAATCCCCAAAAAAGAGAAGCCTATCTTGAAGCTTGAGCATGCTGACGAGGGTTTATTAGATGACGAGGCTCAGGAAATCGCTATTCGAAGGATAAAGCAGGAGGAAGACGATGCAGTCGAGGAGATGCCACTTGTGGTACAAGACGAGAGTGGACTTCCATGGCCTATGTTCGGTCCTGCTGATCCTAATCCGTCTAGGAAGAGAAGATATGATGGTGGTTTTTCATCATCGTCTCTTATTCTATGCCTATTTTTCAGCCGTGGATTTGCTGAGCCAGGCCCAAAGCAGTCGCTTTCGGGCTAAGTTCACTCCGCACGAAAGGGACACGGTATTCTTTACCTATTCTTTATACAGTCGTCTATTAATATAAAAAATTTCCCAAAAATCGTACCTGGTTAGGGTCTGGTACTTGTTTAGCCTGATTTTAGAAGTCTTGTGCCAGCTGTCTTCGGCTAGCCTTGAAAATTTTGAAGGATTCCGATTTTAGAAATTGATTTTAGAGTGTTATGTTAAAGACTGCGCCTCTTCGATATAGTTACCTGAAAATAGGGGTGACATATATCGAGAGGGTAAGAGGTCAAAACTGTTTCGATTCTGAGAAACGATTGGTTAACTCGGAATCATTGCGATTTGCATCATCAGGCTGACCTATGGGTCGTTTCTAGAGTCATCTAGAGTCGTCAAAATCAAGGCCAATAAAAGTGTCGGGGAATTGGCGGGGACGATTTTTATTGGGGGATATACATAGAGAGTTTACTGTAAGACATTTTATATAATGAAGTTGATTCTTATCTGAGAAGCTATCAACCCCGCTTACAGACGGATCAAACCTACAGTCATGAGGGATATCATGCACGAATATGTCTCCAGTGCATTTAATGTCATGTTCATATTTGAGGATGATATAGGAATCCCGATCGAAAACCACAACGTCTTTGATGGCTACCAGCGTCAGAGAAATAAGAAATCGACTGGCTCGTATGCATTACATCGTAAAGTATTTGGGGGCGCGTGAGGTACTCAATAAAATGTGTTCACTATTTAATAATGTAATTTCATGAAGGAGCTACAAGAATTCCGAACTCAAATCGTCTTGCTTGATCTCAGAAAAATAAAGGAAGTTACCGAGCTATTCATAAAAGTTTTCAAGGTAGCCTACAATGTGCTCTACTGGTAAGTAAGCGCTTTTTCGGGCAGTTAGGTATACGTGGTTATTTCAGCGAATCTTCAAAACTCTCAAAGGTTTCGGCGTCAGATGCTGAATTCGATGAGCATTTGGTTCGTAATCTGTTGAGAATTGAATCTTTTCGAAAGAGCCATCCGTATATAAGGTAGAAATGCAATTACCTTTTGTGCTTGACATGTTTCCTTTCAGTTACGATCAATTCGTGAACCATCGTTATCGTGAGTGCAGTTTCTCTTCTTCCAGTAAAGCCTAGTTTTTTAGATCCGAAGGTATTCAAGCTAGTAAAAATAGCGTGTGAAAAGTTTTCTCTACCCGATCAGCGACTATTCTTGGAATGCGATATTGGATCATTGCTAGTTTTCGTAAATTATCTTATTGCTGAGAATGTATAAAATTGTGTCTCTATTTGTATCTTTTCCCTTTTATCGTCTTTGTGTTTAGCTGGATGTTGATTTAGCTGGACCCGATTCCTGGATGGATATCTTCCAGATTTCTGATGAACAGTTCGTAAGTTTCTTCTGTCCTCTTTAGTCACTCACTCACTTTATGTTTATTCAGTTCAATAATTCCGGCAACCAAATTAAACTGCTCGAAAATGCTTGTGTGAAGTTTGACTCTATGGAAATATTTGCAACGCCTCTGCCGAGAATGGTAATTTCTTAATAATGCGGTTACCTCACAGATGAGGTCTCAAAATTTTGAAAATAAGGACATTTGCTCAAAATAATGACATTTTAGAGTATTTTGGCAAAATATGCTATTATATCCAGTGCTTATTGCTATTTTTGTGCCAAAAAATAAGATTTTGGTGAAAAATTTTGGAAAATAAGATTTGGAGTCAACAAAATAAGGACAAATCTTATTAATAAGGACAGATCATATCCCTGGTTTATCTATTATTTTTTACGCTTTCCAGACAATTCGTGCTAGGGAAATACAACGTCTGGAAAACGGAAAGCTACAAATCAGCACAGTGAAACCAGGGAGTAAAAATGTTTCAGATAAAATACTTGGTCCTGCTATATTGAGGTAGGTCCGCCAACATGTGCCTTTGCTATATTTCATTTCAATTATTTTCTTCACACTTAGAAAGATGGTAGAAGGCATGCTTGTGCTTATTGAAAGCAAGCCAGGAACCACGGTTGATGATTTGAACATTTGCTATTCGAGATCGCTGGACCCAGTTCGCGTGGAAGATATACTTGAACTGCTGGACGAAGTCAAATGTTGCACAATTCAAACGAAGTTAATGAAGGGACTGATGAAGTTGTCTCCGTTTGGGGGTAAGATGTTCTAAATTTTAGTGAATCCGCCTCTAATGTTTTTAATGCCTTTTGTATATTTTAGATGCTCCTATGCTTAGTGTTCGATATGTCCTTCCTGTGCCTGGTGGCCTTGTCAGATTTGCAAAACAGTTTTGAGAGAAATATCATATTTGCTGTTCTTTTAGTATATAGAATTCGCTCTCGCTGTCTGTGGGTTGGAAAATAAAATTCTGTTGTTAATGACATCTGCCTTTTGTATGGTGCGTAAATGGACGTAACAGTGATTCTTTGAAAATAAAAATATAATCCTAAAACGTTTCATTGGTGCGCTCTGACAAAAAAGTTTTGGGGTTGAGGAGAAGCTGCAATTGTATTTCTTAGAGTGGACTTCCATGGCCTATGTTCGGTCCTGCTGATCCTAATCCGTCTAGGAAGAGAAGATATGCTAAAAGGGTTCACAGATCAAGTTGGGTAACTAAACCAACTTTTGAGCAATCAAACCAAAATACATTGAAAAAGTAGTAAACATCAAACATTAGAATTGTTTACTTAGAAAGGAGCCATTTTGGGGGTGCTGTCTGTGCCGTCGTGATCCAGGCAGCCAATACCTACATGTCCTTTGCAACAGTTTGTTTTGAAATTCTTCTAGCTGCTGGAGTTTCGTCCGTTTTGAAGTACGCAAATTAAGTTTGTGAAACTCTATAGGAAAGTTCTAATCAAAATGGCACAACTTTCTTCTCATCGATTTTTTATAAGAGCCAAAAAAATATCAACAGAAGTGAACAGAAAATATTTAGAAATAGCAGAAACAAGCATAGTAGGTAAAGGTCGAAATGCCCCTAAAGCCTCAGGAAATTCTTTCCAAGGTTGATGTAAGAAATGAGATATGGCTAAGTTAAGAGCAACGACTTATCTTCAAAACTGTCAATAACAGACAATCAACATTAACGGGAAGGTCACACACAACTAGAAGCAAACAATGACATCATCTTCCTCATCCTTTTCCATGGATCCACAATTGGCTGACTCGTCAAGTACGATTCCATTGAGTACGGTTCCTTGAGTTATATACCAAAATGTAGCCCTGGATCTGCTCTGCATATTTGGGGTAAATTGTTACAAAATCGGGCATCTACGCAAACTAGAAGCCATTTTAAACGCAGAACTCTTTTTTCTAGTCTAACATTCAGAGTACCGTTTTATCTCTAATGAGAGCCCATGTCCTATTAAGAGCCCATGTCCTAATAAGAGCTCCATGGAGGTAGGTTGGAAAATAAGAGCCCATGTCCTAATAAGAATCCCCCGTTCATGAAAACTGTATTTTTCTGGCTTTTTTGCTGATCGCAATTTTTCTTGTCGTAATTTTTGGTATAATATTTTATTTACAGCAAGATTGAGTTTATCGCAAACTACGGAAGTGGTTCTTAAGAGGGAAGCGAACAAGTCGGGAGTGGCTCCGAAGACGAAAACGAAGAGGTCAAAGCACCACGAAAGCAAAAGTCCTACTTTGCGGAATCGCTGAAGGTCGTCAAATTTATGAAGGACAACGATAAAGCAAAAGCAGCCGTCAAGTTCGGAGTTGATCGAAAGCAGTAAGCAACTGGGTGAAGCAGGAAAACCAGCTACACCAAATCAAGTAAGCATTGTCTTTTTCTTTTATTCATTGATTGTGATATGTTTAGGAATTCATCGCCAGCGGAAGGTTCAAGAAGAAGTTGCCCGAGGAGGTCTAAAAGTGACGTTCAAGGAGCTCGACAAACAACTCGCAATCTGGGTCAGAGAGCCGGTCAAAGAAGCTTCGAATATCTCACACCATCCTGCAGCAAAAGGCCGTGCAAATTTTTAATGCGGAGCAAGACGAAGCTGAGTTCAAGGTTTGTTATCCACTTCTGTGCCTGTTTAAAAAGAATGTTTTAGGGAAGCAGAGGATGGCTCAGACAATATTTAGAAATAGCAGAAACAAGCATAGTAGGTAAAGGTCGAAATGCCCCTAAAGCCTCAGGAAATTCTTTCCAAGGTTGATGTAAGAAATGAGATATGGCTAAGTTAAGAGCAACGACTTATCTTCAAAACTGTCAATAACAGACAATCAACATTAACGGGAAGGTCACACACAACTAGAAGCAAACAATGACATCATCTTCCTCATCCTTTTCCATGGATCCACAATTGGCTGACTCGTCAAGTACGATTCCATCAGTTGAAGTGAAGAACATTCCAGGTGTTTTTTTTATGAATCCAGGAAAGTGAAATTCAATTGCATCTCTGATTTTGGTCCCAATAATGTCTGTCGGAGCAACAAAGGCATCAGAATCAGCAGATCGTCTTTGGTTGGAATAATGATTGCAACAAAGATGTGAGATGTGGGGATATAGTTCAACTGAGATGTGGGGGTATAGTTCAACTGAGATGTGGGGGTATAGTTCAATTGAGATGTGGGGTATATTTCAATTGAGATGTGGGGTATAGTCCAACTGAGATGGGGGGTATAGTTCAACTGAGATGTGGGGGTATAGTTCAATTGAGATGGGGGTATAGTTCAATTGAGATGTCGGGGTATATTTTCCTGATCTAACAATTTTTGGACAGTCCACGTGGACTTCTACTTTTGTCAACTCAATATCCATGTGTTTTGGAGTCGTTAAAGCTGGAAAAAAAGAAACAACGCTAAATGAAGGACCCATCCAAAAGAAAGAATCAATTGAGTTTATTCGGGAAGTCTCAGCACCAGCACGCTTCATGCATCTGTGGGAAGAAGAGAAGCCAAAAAAGTTCCTTGATGTTCCGGCCAATGGTCACTGTTTCTATGGGTATGTTTTTAGAGACTAGAGACAAATTAAAAATTTTTTTATATTAGTCGCTTTGATCGTCTACCGGGATTTTAAACAACAAGCACGTGTCCGCAAAGAATTGACGGAGTTTCTCTACAGCGACTGTGACGCAAAATGGACTAGATGGATCTGCCCGAGAGACGAAGTCGACGACTATAGCAAGTTCCATCGCATAACTGCGGATGAAGACTTTTGCGAAAGAAAGCACTGGGAAAATTCATGACTGCTTATTCTCGCCGCCCGTCTATACAAGCGAAACCTTGTGCTCTCTCAGCCTCAGAAACCAATCAAGTTCATCCACTTTTTCGCTGAGTACAAAACAGTAAGTATTATAGATGAGATTTTACTAAACTTGTTGCATTTAGCTTTATTTTAAGATCCAAACTCCGCTGGTGGTTGATGTTTCAACGTCTCTCCTCAGGTACCAAAAAGATCACTTTGATGTTGTCAGTTGTTAATTGACTATGTTGTATTATATTTATTTGATGTTATACGGAATAAAAATTTGGTCGCTACCGGAGTATCGGAGTACCGCTATCGGCGTTCATATGCTCCAATGGCTCTGTCAATCATGTCCTGAGGCAGTTCTTGAAAAGCTTGCTCGATTCTTCTTTGGAGAACATTCATGTTGGCGATTGGAGTTGTGTAGACCTTGCTCTTGATTGATTTTGCATCCGAAGCTGTTACTCGATGATCGGCTTGATTGGCTCTCTGTTCACGTCGATATCTCTGCTGGAAGCTGGATACGCTCTTGCCCTCTTCGATAAACCATTCTACGCACTGAGATCGTTGCTGTGGCGAAACAGACATCTAAAAAGACACATTTTTAAACAAGCCGTAGCTGATCAACAGAATCATGACAAAAATCAAAATTTGGTACTAATCGCTCGGCGCAGAGCAGCTCTTTCGAATACAAAATAGATCTCGCCAAAAAACCACTAATTCAAAAAGTTATGGCGAAAACAAACTAGGGAGATTATAAAAGTTCACCCTGTAAATCAGATGTTGAGGGTACTTGACCCCAAAAAGATGGAATTTGAATTTTAACTGGGGCCTACCGCATAAAAAAACATTAGCACATACCGGAATGCCAGCCCGTGCCCATGCCTGGTATTAACACGCGATTATTAATTTTATGTTTTAAACCAATTTTAAAGTTATTATGCATTATTACAGAGTGTGGCTGTGAGCATGCAAAATAAATACCTTTATTAACGTTTAAGGAAACGTAGACACAAAAACTAGAAGTCTTTTAAACTTAAAAAACTTTTTAATTTTATTCTAGTGCCCTTATGTCTCTTATTTTATACAAGCGGACTGGCGCCCTCTCTGGCGCCCGCATTTGAAAGGCAAAGTTCAGTGTGGCAAATTACTACAACACCAATCGGGCCGTAAACCAGAAAACCCGAATTTGGCGGCAATTCAAACAAAGTTTTCTGTTCACAAAAAGTTTTTCGCTCCGATTTTCACATAAAACCCCCAACTTTCAAGTTCAACCATGAAAATTTCGAAAATTTTCACAGCAAAACCCAATTCTAAACGCAAAAGGTCCTCCGCCTGCGAAAGGGCTTTCCAATGAGTACAAACTGGCCCATTAAAATATTTCACAGAAAAAAGATAAATTTCTCTCAAGGGGACCATTAATTAGCATAACACACACACCCTCCCCGACCCAAATACTATATGAAGATTTTTTTCATTGTTGTAATTTTGTTTAAAAGTATCAGTGCAAAGATGACAGTCAAAACTGCTATTCCGCAAAATTTCAAAGAAGGCTCTCCTCTGGTCATGTGCAGAATCTGTTTAGATGAGTCTGAATACCCAAGCTTTGTTTCGCCGTGCAAGTGCAAGGGATTCAATGCGTTCGTTCATGAAGACTGTCTCAATACTTGGATAAATAACACTAACCGATCGGTAATTTCTTTTTGCATCAGTATCAGATACTATTATTTTTGGTAAATGTACGATTGGAGAATAATCTGATTCGACACTTTTTTCTCTAACTTTTGATCATAAATCAACAATTTTCTGAGAAAATTTGTATAGAAAATTCTTCACTAATATTAAAATGTAATATTAAAAAGACTCTGAATGTTTGACTAGAAAAAGGTTCTGCGTTTAAAATGGCTTTTAGTTTGCGTAGATGTCCGATTTTGTCAACTTTAACTCAGAGTAGATCCAGGGATTTGGTATAACTCATCCTCCGAAATTCAAAACTTTCGCATTCCCGTGCAAAAATAAAATCAGCCTTTTTCAGAGCCTAGGCTCTGAAAAGACTTAAAAGTCCTTATTTCATTTTTGTATGGGAATGTATGAAAATTTTGCATTTCAGAGGATGAGTTATATACCAAAATGTAGCCCTGGATCTGCTCTGCATATTTGGGGTAAATTGTTACAAAATCGGGCATCTACGCAAACTAGAAGCCATTTTAAACGCAGAACTCTTTTTTCTAGTCTAACATTCAGAGTACCGTTTTATCTCTAATGAGAGCCCATGTCCTATTAAGAGCCCATGTCCTAATAAGAGCCCTCCATGGAGGTAGGTTGAAAAATAAGAGCCCATGTCCTAATAAGAATCCCCCCCGTTCATGAAAACTGTATTTTTTCTGGCTTTTTTTGCTGATCGCAATTTTTCTTGTCGTAATTTTTTGGTATAATATTTTATTTACAGCAAGATTGAGTTTATCGCAAACTACGGAAGTGGTTCTTAAGAGGGAAGCGAACAAGTCGGGAGTGGCTCCGAAGGCGAAAACGAAGAGGTCAAAGCACCACGAAAGCAAAAGTCCTACTTTGCGGAATTCAAGCTGAAGGTCGTCAAATTTGCGAAGGACAACGATAAAGCAAAAGCAGCCGTCAAGTTCGGAGTTGATCGAAAGCAAGTGCGCAACTGGGTGAAGCAGGAAAACAAGCTACACCAAATCAAGTAAGCATTGTCTTTTTCTTTATTCATTGATTGTGATATGTTTAGGAATTCATCGCCAGCGGGAAGGTTCAAGAAGAAGTTGCCCGGAGGAGGTCTAAAAGTGACGTTCAAGGAGCTCGACAAACAACTCGCAATCTGGGTCAGAGAGGGCCGGCCAAAGAAGCTTCGAATATCTCACACCATCCTGCAGCAAAAGGCCGTGCAAATTTTTAATGCGGAGCAAGACGAAGCTGAGTTCAAGGTTTGTTATCCACTTCTGTGCCTGTTTAAAAAGAATGTTTTAGGAAGCAGAGGATGGCTCAGACAATTTCTAACGCGTCCGACTACCGTCTGCCAGAAACCGCCAAGCAACTACGTGAAGAAGATCGTCGATTTTCTTCTCTACGTCTCAGAAGTCCGCCAAAAAAAACAAGTAAGATTTTGAGGATTTGAACAAAATTTGTTTGGTTTGATGATGGGGCAAAAAAATTTTCTTCGGCACCGAGAGGTTGAAAAATAAGGGCCCATGTTCTATTTAGAGCCCATGTCCTAATAAGAGCCCCCCTTGGAGGGAGGTTGAAAAATAAGAGCCCTGGGCTCTCATCAGAGGTAAAACGGTATTTTTATTTTCTCGCCAAAAAGCTAGAGGAACTATTTTCGGGTGTTTTGACAAGCCGTGCAGCGTCTAAATTAACCTATACCCCCTTCACTCAATTCAGCTTGGGGGACCAAGGCAATTTTTTCACACTTTATTATTTTGCATAAAAATGATTAAAAAGACTGAAAAACAACTTATTTTACACTTTTCGTGCAAAAAGTTATTGGTATTGACAAATGCAAAATTTTTTTTGCCTTGGTCCCCCAAGCTGAATTGAGTGAAAGGGGTCAAGGTTAAGTGCTCCCGTGCATCAATGAAAAAGGTTGCGAATGAGATATTACTTCTCATGAAGCGAAAATTAAAATGTGTAATAAGTTCAATATTGAAAAAATTGAAAAATTTTAGGCGCTACAAAAAAATAAATAGATAGACTTATAAATAAATGCGAAAAAACTATGGGAATGGATGAAGTTGGCGTATTCCTCTTCATACCAATTTTTTAAAACCACCATCAGTATATTAATCATTTTATTAATTGTTCAGTATATCTGATAAAGCTTTGGACATCTATTCGAATCAACAATAATTTGTTGGCCACATGCAACAATACAAAGACAATGATGGAAGAGAGTAAACAGATCACATAGTTAGATATGCTTAATCCAATTTCCAGCCAGCTACCTTCATCTTTGAGCAAGTAGAAAAATACTACAGCCATGCAATCAGTCATCAACATCATCAATACACTCAATCTGGGCAATAGTCGCCGATTATAGTGTAAAATTGCAGCAAAAGCTAGTGCCAACTGAAGAAATGGTATGGAGATCTTGAACAGCTTAAACGTCATTTTTAGGGTTGTTACATATTTAACTCGAATTTTCGAAAAATTTTGACCTATTTTGGTTTTCTATGTGATTTTGTTTACAAAATTTTGAGCATATGACCCCGCAACGGAAAGCCTAGGATAGTGGCTACACAGTGGTATAAAAATTTCGGCGCTAGTATGAATACCCCCAAACTCCCCCCTTAAAATCAGACCTTCTAAAAATCGTTGTAACTACCCTTTGGAACAACAAGTGAGCCAGCGTATGGAAGTTGTAACTAATACCGTATAACCTCTAATAGACGGGCACCCTTAAGGACCTATATCTCAGCCCAAGAAAATTATTTTGCAAATCTGTTTTTTGCGTTTTCTTGATCACCTCTATCTTAGTTGATCCCGTTTTTTAAATTTTTTTGAGTACCCAAAAATCTTAAAATCAAAATATTTTTTCGATTTTTAAGGGGTTGCAAAATAGACGGGCATGCCCGTCTATTAGAGGGTATACGGTAAGTGTTTTACGCACTTTTCTGGGGTCTGGAACATATTTGGGTTTTACTTCAGTTTTAGAAGGCATAAGTTTGGGGGTATTCTATACTAGGGTCAAAATTTCTTAATTCGGTTCACAAAAATAGATTTATTTAATTAAAACAATTTCGAGTTAGACATTTTTCGAGCTTTCCGTTGCGGGGTCACATGCTCAAAATTTTGTAAAAAAAATTCACATAAAAACAACAAAATAGGTCAAAATTTTTCGAAAATTCGAGTTAACTGTGTAACAACCCTAATCATTTTATTCTATAGCAGTGTTAGGTAAAATCGCAAAAATCACTTACTAAAAGACCAGCCATTATAAAGGGTGAAAAAACAGTGGTAAAGTTGCGCAAAAAGCTAGTGTTAAAGCTATTTAAAGATGCAATATTGCCTGTTCCAAAGAAAGCCTAAATTTAAAAATAGTTTAGTATGAAAAAAGTTAGTAAAATATAATAATTAAAGCCGATGTCTAACATTTCAGACGAACTTTTATTTAAAAAGCCCTATTAACTCCTCAATTTTTCACCAAAAAACTGTTTCACATGAAGCACACTGTTGAACGCACTGCAGTCAAACCCAATATAGTGGCCCGCTCGGGAACATGCCTAGGGGACCAATATATTAGGTTGTCTCAAAAGTTCTCACCGCGTTGCCTTAGTCCCCCCTGTTGAAAATTTTGTACAGTTAAGAATACGCAACAGTTCAAGCAATTTCAGAAGATATTGATCGTTTCTTTTCTTCAAAGCCAGCCGGATTTTATGTCAAGGGAATCAGTCGTCTTCAAGAACGCTGGGAGAAAGTTGTGGAATTTGATGGAGATTATTTTGTTGATTAATTGTTATTTGAATAAAATTTGAAATTTTGCTTTATTTGAACGTTTGACTGTGAAACGGTGCGAACTTTTGAGACAACCTAATATATTGGAGAGAGGGGCTGCCACTGTTTTGGTTTTTCAAAACTTAGTGGGGCATTATACGAGGTTTAACTGTACAGTTTACCCTCTCTAAGCTGTTACCCCTTTAAGTTCGTTCTCGTTTAGGGTCCGACATTTTTTGTCCCAATTTTTGAAATGTTTTGCCAATTCGATTGGCCAATCAAGCCCCAAATATCACAAATATTCTGATTTTGCCGACCGTTTTTTCAAAATTTTCTTATTTTGTCCAGAAAGATCCGTGATGGAAAGACCCTTGTTTGATATGGGGCCAATATATTGGGAGTGTCATTTATCTACAGGGTGTCCCAAGAGTTTCCCCCACTTTTGAAGGACCATAACTTTTTGTGAAGATCGTATTTTGCAATTCTGTTTTCGCCATTCGTCTTAGAATTTCGTAACAATTTTTTTGGCATATCAGGTGAAAAAAGTCAAAATTGGAAAAAATGGAATTTTTGAATATGGGTAATTTTCGCACAACAAGGGGGGACCAGGGGGGGCACTATTGCTGTTTAGACCCCCCAAAAGGTCAAAAAATAAATTTTTTAATAATTTTTTTCCGGAATTTTGAATATTTGTTAAATAAAATTTTATTAGTTGCATATTTTCATTTTTCATTTCGATGTTTCCCTTATTTTTTCACAAGAGAAAAATGGTGGCCCCTTATATTTCGTATCTGAAT
Source organism: Ditylenchus weischeri (assembly GCA_029231635.1). Lineage (NCBI taxonomy): Eukaryota > Metazoa > Nematoda > Chromadorea > Rhabditida > Anguinidae > Ditylenchus > Ditylenchus weischeri. The sequence goes on along the minus strand of JAMRYI010000606.1, from coordinate 82,755 downwards.
TTACCTTTTTTTTAGTAAAATATATTTTATTTATCTGATCTATTTTTATCTATTTTTAGTATGTTTGTACTTGATTTGTACCTGATATAATAAATGATTATTTGAAATATGGACATATTAAAGCAAAACAAACTTGGAAAAAGTCACAAAAAAAGTTGACCTTTCGGTGGGGGGGTCTAAACAGCAATTGTGCCCAAGGGGGACCAAGGCAAAAATGAAAATTTTGACTTTTTTCACCTGATATGACAAAAAAATTGTTACGAAATTCTAAGACGAATGGCGAAAACAGAATTGCAAAATACGATCTTCACAAAAAGTTATGGTCCTTCAAAAGTGGGGGAAATTCTTGGGACACCCTGTACATCTAAGATTTAGGCAATCAAATATAGCTCAGGGGCAACTATATTGGAAGAACCAATATATATGGGGCCACTATACCGAGGTTTGACTGTCAATCAGATCGGAATCCGGTTGGGATCTGGTTCCTCATTCAAACTTTTAAGCGGGAATCGGCATCGGAATCCGGCAGGCACAAAGCTCAAAATTCTTCAATACGGTCATTTCTATGACCATAAGTCTTTCTTTAGATTAAAAAAAACAAGAATATCTAACCATTTCAATTAGAGTGACCAACAAAATAGCTCTTCTCCATTCGGTCCATGAAAAATGTCCTGTTCCACAAGATGCTCCAGCCTTTTGGTTGACATTTGTAGATAATCCATTGATTTTTTCTTCTAAACTATTGAAAAATTTTACCGAACAGCACAAATAAATTTAAAAAAAAACCTTTTTTGTCTTTAGGACTATTATATAGCTGCATATTGAAAAATCGATCATTTGTTAGGACCATTTCTGAGCCGATTTCTAGTCGTACAAAAGCCAGCAAAAATACAGAAAACACTACCAAAAATATAGATTCATAGGCTGTGGTTAGCATGCAGAAAGGTAGGAATAGTGAGCCAAACCACATAACCAGGCTATCCACAAGCTTTTGGTCAGTTTTCGGACTTAGCATTGGGAATATAAATGCTAGTGGAATTGTCGACCAAGCAAATAAATTAACAAGTAGAGATGTGAATAGCAAGCTGAATGCATTCAGCATACCTAAGGTCACGTGCAAAAAGGTAAGTAGAGGGATTATAGTAGTATTGCTACTGTATTTGCGTCTTTTTAGCTTATAGAAGTGAAGCAGGGCAGCGCTTAGAAAGGGTGAAATGACAACTAATGTAGGTCGAGGAGTGCTCCCTACAGTATCTAGCTGCGGGAATATTGCTAGAAGAAGGCAGCAAAACAGCCAAACAAGGTTCCTGGAAAGTATTTACTGTATATCATCTATTGGGTTGATGAATAGGAAACGGATGTCCCAGAAGAAAAGTACCATGAAAAGTACCTGCCCAATGATCCGCGCAATTAACCCATGAATTATCCGCGCAAACTTTATTTCACACATTTTTATTCAAGTACAGTCGACTCTCGTTATAACGACGCTCAATATAACGACCCAATAAAACTCATTTGGTTGGTCCAAGTGTATTTTATAGCTCGATATAACGGCTCTCGTTATAACGACCCATTTTTAGTCGGCCCCTTGCGGGTCGTTATAACGAGAGTCGACTGTACACAAATATTCAACATATACCGTATTTCCTCAAATAGAGCCACCCCCTCTGATTCAAAATCGTGTTCTTGGCATTGCGTTTTTAACCCACTTTTTAAAGATTCATCTCAGGCAAGTTACCACCCATTTTGTAGTCAGCAAGATGAGCTACAGAATGAGTGGTAACTTGCCTGAGAAAAGTAATTGAAAAGTGGGTTAAAAACGCAATGCCAAGAACACGATTTTGAATCAAAGGGGGTGGCTCTATTAGAGGAAATACGGTAATCGATAATATCAATATGGAGCATAGCCACCGTCTATTTCAAGAACTGCGTGCCACTTGGTCGGTAAGAGTTCGATTCCACGAGAAAATTAGTTCCTATTCTTTGAGACGATCCACGCCTTGATATCAGTGACAAGCTCGTCAAAAGAGTCGAACAATTTTCCTGCCTGCCAGTTTTTCTCGGAGCGATTAACGTGATAGTCTGCAGCGGCTTTGTAGGAGAGTATGGCGGATGTTCCCGAAAATTCCAGCCTTTTCCATTGATAGAGTTGATCACTCGATGCTCAACATGAGGACGAGCGTTGTCGTGGTGGAAAACGATGTGGTTCTTCTTTCTCGGTCTTTTTGCTTCGATGGCGGCTTGGAGACGGTCGAGTTGAACCAGATAGACGTCAGAGTTTAGGTTGCATTGCTTTTGGCCATTTCTGTCCGGGATTTGCCATTTGCGTTCGACATCTAGAGAAAAAATTGATCAAAAGTTCAAAAAGGCGGAGTTTTACCGTTATCGTCCCACCAGTAAAAGAAGCGAATGTGGATGATAGATTAGTTTGAGATGTCAGTGATTTTTAGTGAAAAGCAAAAATCTTATTTAATTGTTGAGGGTTGATGACTTTATTAAAAAAAAACGGTATAGTCTAGTCTTCATTCACTGGTGAATCAAAGCAAATTTCAGGAGGTTTACGAGAAAAGTACCCTCCGGGCTAAACGTAAGCTAATGGAAATGAAAAAGAAGCTGTAAATGGTTCAGATAATTTTTCTGATAATGTCATATATAAAAACAAAGCTACCGTATTTTCTCTAATAGCTCACCCGTCTCTATTAACTCACCCCCCTCAACTTTAGGGACCTGTAACTCGACCAAGAGCGAATATTTTGCAAAGATTTTTATTGCATTTTCTCAACTCTCGCAAGCTCTACAGATCCCACTTTTCAGATTTTGGTTGAGCACCCAAAAATCTCGAGATCAACTTCAAAATTTTCCGATTTATGAGGGGTTGAAAAATAACGCGCCCGGGTGAGCTATTAGAGAAAACACGGTAGTTAAATTCTGATCCTATAAGGCCTATTCTGATCCTAATTTTCATGATACCAAGCTGTAGTTTTGACCTATACATTATAAAATCAGAATTCAACCAGCTTTCTGGCTATAGTGAAGAATAGGGTTCCAAAAATCAGCTTGGTCCCCCTGTTGTTTTTACAAATAAAACAAGAGGGGGGACCAAGCTGATTTTTGGCACCCTATTCTTCACTAGCGGCCAGCTTTCTTTCTATATATGAAATTACCAAAAAAATAGATCTAGACGATTTACAGTTCTATTTTCATTTTTTGCTAGCTGGCGCTTAGCCCGGCGCTTAACCAATCCTGCTAGTGAGTCACCGATGACTCACCGCAATAACCCTAATAAAAACCTACCATTGTCTCTGTCCATTATTTGTAATTATCCAAATAGGTGATATACACACAAAAATGACTGAGAGCACAGATCGCTCAAAGAATACACTCACAAGTGTTAACAAAAACCCTGAAAATTTGAACTCAAAGATCAAAAAATAATAAAATTTATACGAACCGGCAACCAAAGACCCTGATACCGAAGACAGCAAGACTACAAATGCAATTTTTCTCCATATATTACTGCTATTAGCCGACTTTATAGGCACAGATTGGTATAGTCGATCTAATTTATGTTCAAAATCTTCTTGAATAAATCGGCAAATGGAGTCGAAAAATGCCGCATTTGCAGATTTAGCACCCAAATTGATGTTGTAGACAATAGAGGCAGTGTAAATTGGCATTAAATAGTAGAGGTAATTTGTCCACGGCAAGTGTTGAAGCCAGACCAAGAAGATTGCAAAGCATAAGGTAGCTACAAACGGTTTACAAGGAGTAAACATATCGAAAGAGTCCAGTGGGTGTTTCTGGCTATTTCTGAAATTTTTATGTATTTTTTTTTCAATAAATCTATTGGCTCTTTTCAGAGCCTGAAATTGCACTGAAAATTGAAAAAAAATTGATTAACATTTTTAGATTAAAAGTAGTCTCTTACACAGTTAACTCAATTTTTGAGAAATCTTTTTACGTTGCCATAAAAACCCGCGTCTCTCGTTTATCCGACACCTCTTTTTAAAAATCAGGTGTCGGATAAACGAGAGCCGTGGGTCTTTATGGCAACGTAAAAGGATTTGGGAAAAACGATCGGCAAAATCGAAATCCTTGCGATATTTCGGACTAAAACAACCAAAGACAACTGGAAAAACATTTTAAAAATTGGCTTAAAAAAAGTGTCGGACCCTAGGTGGGAACGAACTTACGAGACTAGACTGTAACTCAATTTTTGAGAAATTTTGACCTTATTTCTTGTTTTTATGCAACTTTTTTCCAATAATTTTACCCCGCGATTGAAAGCTTAGGATGTAAGCTACACAATGGTATATAAATTTCTTGGTTTAATCCACAAAAAAGGTAACTCTTTTAAAGAAAATAACCTCGAATCATTTCGAATACCATATTTTCTCTAATAGGCCGGCACCTCCTTATTCAGGGAACCTAACTACTTTTTAAAGGATTTGTACTTTTTTCAGGACCCCAAATCTTTTTTATTTTTGAAATTTGTAGTTAAAATCTTTTTTTATAAAGGTTTAGGCATTGAAGAGGCTAAAAATTAGGATGTTTATTCATGAAAAGACGCCCATATTTTATATATAGTTATTTTATATATAATTTGAACCAGTTTGAATTCAAATGTTTGTTGTCTCGCAAGGAATTCAAAAATTAGAGCAAAATCGAGTTATTGTTTTAAGAGTAGTTTCTTTAGTGAATCGACTACGCTGAGCACGATTCCGGCATCAAAATCACAGGCTTATTAATCAAATGTCCCGTGCGAGTTCGACATACATGCAATTTTTTTTATTATAAATACCCAAATTTGGTACTTGTTTAGTTTAGGCCCCCCCCCCATTTTTCAAAATCTGGTATAGAAGAAGCTACTACCACATCACCCCACTCACCACCACCACACCACTACAACACTCTCTCCCACTAAACTTTCTTTATACACTACTCCCAGTGTACTATGGCCCGAAGGTGCTACAATTTTAAAGTACTTAAGCGAGTACTGTTAGATAGTAGTATCATAGGCAATTTTTAGGCAGTTTTTAGTAGTATTTGCAGTCCGAGAAGAGTGGGATGGGGCAAGGTTCCTACGCACCCTTGTAGTGAAACCCCATGTTTGCTCTTCGCCCCATGTTTGCTCTTTGTGGTCGCAAATTGCGTTGTTATATGTTTGCGAATAAAAAAATTTGATGTTTACAATTTATTGTTGGTGATTTGGGGGGGGGGGCCTAAACTAAACAAGTACCCCAAATTTTATATAGCCGGGTATTTTTTCGGGTATTTACCGGTATATACTCAGTAAATACCCGGGTGTTTACCCATTGAGCAACCCTAGTGACAACCTTAGTTAAAAGCAAAAAAAACTTTAACATACCTGGTGACCAAGCTGAACAATGCCAAATTCCAAGTCACATACAAAGCAACAATGGACAGACCCAAGCTAAATCTCTGATATCTATGAAAATACATCAGAGCATCCCTGATTCTGGGAATCCACTGCATGCAAGCTGTAGCTGCTGCATCGAATCTTTTTCCGTTGGCTAGTCGAAGAATCTCTGCTTCCACCTTTTCTAGGGCATCTAATCGAAAGCCATGATAGTCGCGGAATAGCAAGGGCAAAGAGTGGTTGACTCTTTCGGCCCTTCTGATGCCGTATTGCTCTTGCATCTTAGTATATTATTATTTTAAATAAAGCAAAAATTGACATTTTCAAATTTAAGAAAACTTCTACCCTAAATCTTGATCCCGACTATAATTACAGCCATTCCCCTTCAAAATTGTTTTGTATTTCTGCCCTCGTAGCTCTGAACGACTGCCAAAATTCGGGGGTCCTTTAAATACATGCTGCGATTTTCTTTTAGCGCCTCCCAACTTTTCAATAGACGTATTGTTTGATCACAGCCGTGTTCGACTGTTCAAAGAGCAACCTTGAACTTTATAACTCCACTTTAGGGCGATGATCGACTGATCTATTTATTGGAGCTCTGACTTCCGTTCGTTCAAAGACTTTTCACAGGAAATACCTAATTTTTTCTAGTGTAAGCCCCCTCGTTCAACTTCGAGGGTCTGTATCTCAGGGCAGAGTGAATATTTTGTTAAGGCCGGCAAACTCCAGCGAGCTCTACCCATTCCGCTTTTTAGATTTTGAATTTTCACCCACAAATCTCGAAACAGACCTCAAAATTTTCGGTTGTTATCCTTTATCCCGACTCCACCAAAGTTTTGATTGTTGAACTTTATTTTTATTTTGACATAAATAAGTTGATTCGCCTTTTTGGCGGCATAAAACATGCATGCATACCAGAGTTTCTTGGTGCAGTAGGACCAAGCTGACAAAAATTTGTTCAATTTCCCTTTTAAATTAGGGTGGGGTCGGGATAAAGGATAAGAACCAAATTTTCTAGTTTATGAGCATCATTAAATAGGAGCCCCGGAGCTTCCATTATAGATAATACGACAGGCAAATCGTGGCGTAATTGTAGCTTTTCTTTTCAAAATAGTAAATTACAGTCGAACCTGGATAACCCATCACCCCTTTTTGAAAATCAGGTGTCGGGTTATCGAGCTTCGCGGGTCTTTATGGCGAAAAAGAAATTTTGGAAAGACGACCCGCAAAATCAAAATCCCTGCGATATTTTGGAAATGACTGACGAATCACAAAATTTCAAAAATCGAGGTAAAAAAAGTGTCGGACCCAAGACGGGAACGGACCTAAAGGGGGTGTCGGGTTATCCATGTTCAACTGTAATACAAAACTGTTTTAGGAACGTCTGTGTTCGAACTAAACATACCTGCCTAAAATTGCCATAAGCAGCCAGAAACTTGTATTTGGGAGAGGCGTCCAGCACTTCTATCGGTAGTATGCCCATACTGTTAACTGGCACAGCCAAACCTAGTAAAGAAGATTGCAGAGGAGCCAGATCCACCTAATTTGTTAAGTTTAAAAATTGAGTTTCTCCAAAAAAAAATTTACTTGGTTTAAATATCGCTTGAACCCATAGTTTTTGACCCCAGCTCCCCAAACCAGTAGGGGTGTGAGTATTTCATCATCTGTTCCAGCACCGTGAGAACCCCTAGAAACAGATAATAAAAAGATTTAATTGAAAATTTTTGGACACACAGTCAAACCTCGTTTATCCGACACCCCCTTTATTCGGCACCCCCTCTGGTCCGACACTTTTTTTAGCTCAATTTTCGAAGTCTTTTGGCAAATGTGATTCGCCAGTCTGGTCTGAAATATCGCAAGGATTCTGATTATGCCGGTCGTTTTTTTCCAACATCTTTCAATTTTGCCATAAAGACCAGCGGACCTCGGTTATCCGGCACCCCTTTACGAAAATCATGTGCCGGATAACCGATGTCCTTGGGTCTTTATGGCAAAATTGAAAGACTTTGGAAAAACGACCGGCAAAATCAGAATCCTTGCAATATTTCAGACTAGACTGGCGAATCACATTTAGCAAAAGACTTCGAAAATTGAGCTAAAAAAAGCGTCGGACCCGAGGCACAAACGAACTTTTGGGGGTGCCGGATAAACGAGCTTTGACTGTACAGTCGAAGCTCGGTATAGTGACCCCACCTCAAGTTCGTTCGTCCGACACTTTTTTCACCCTGATTTTCGAAGTCTTTTACCACTTCTGTTTTGACAGTCTGGTCCCAAATATCGTGAAGATTCCGATTTTCCCAGTCGTTTTTCAAAAACTGAATAATTTTTCCATTTGAAAATGAAAACCTCGATACAGTGGCGCTTAAATTTTTAAATAGGGGCCACTGTATCGAGGTTCTCATTTTCAAATGGAAAAATTATTCAGTTTTGAAAACGACTGGGAAAATCGGAATCCTCACGATATTTGGGACCAGACTGTCAAAACAGAAGTGGTAAAAAACTTCGAAAATCAGGGTGAAAAAAGTGTCGGACCCGAGGCACAAACGAACTTGAGGTGGGGGCCACTATATCGAGCTTTGACTGTATCAAAATACCAATCAGTCATTCCATGATCTGCTGTGAACAAATATGCCGTTCTAAATTCACTTAAAATTTAGTTAACAATATCAATTTCAACAACTTTTTATTTTCACCTGTTGTCTTTGAAAGTGCTTTCAAACAACTCCACTATTTTCTGTACGCCTTTGTCCACTGTAGCAATATTATCGATGTAATTAGCTGATTTAGGTTTATTTCCATGCCCGTTTGTGTCTAATCCAATTAAATGTAGAAAGAAAATAGCCTTTCCAGAGTTTACATCTGATTTTTGGGTGTTTTCATGCGAGGCAAAGTAGCTCTAAAAGCAAATATTTTACATATAACACGTCTCCCAACAAACTTTTTCTTATTTTTGACTTAGCCAAACAACCAATCATCTTCAGTCAGATTTCGTTTTGTTAATAACTTTAGAATTTCTCGTTTAATATAGGAGAAATTCTACAGTTAACGATGGGACAAAATCTGACTCAGTATCAGTGGTTGTTTTGCTAAGTCAGAAAAAAATTATGGAAAAAAACCACAGAAAGTACAGGCTGAGGTAAGGGCGGAGCCCTGACCCCTAACCACTCCCATCAGCCACTCCCCCTTCCCCTTGCTCTTTCTCGGGACTGTCTTGCCAGTGGTGGGGGTAAGCAGGTTGGAGGATGGCTGGTGAGTGGGGAATTTATATTTAGTAAATAAAGTAATTGTAGACCGATAAGTGTCCATACATCACAGGCTGGACCAAGAAATTCTTCGATTTTCAAACGCTTATAACTTTTTTTCCTGACGCAATCTCGACAAACGGTCTTTTTGCATTCGACTCAGCAGACCGTCGGATTCAATTTGACTACAAATGCTCGGAAAAAAATTTTCCGAGAATTTTCCACTTTTTTGCCTTGGTCCCCTACAGCCATCTGAAAACATGAATTCTTAAAAATCACAATTTTTGGGCCATAGGGACCAAGGAAAAAAAGTGGAAAAATCTCGCAAATTTTTTTCCGAGCATTTGTAGTCAAATAGAATGCGACGGTCTGCTGAGTCGAATGAAAAAAAAACCGTTTGTCGAGATGGCGTCAGGAAAAAAAGGGTTCTTTTTGGTTATCGGGACCCCCCTCCGTAATTGTTTTCAAACGCAACAAAGTATGAAATTTTTATTTTTTCAGCAGTTTTTTTAATCCTCCTTTATTAATTAAAGCACAATTCACACGATTCCAAATCTTAACGAGCAATATTAAATGGCAAATTCGCTGGGTTCGAAAACGATGGTGGTCCCGATAACCAAAAAAGAACCGAAAAAAGTTATGACCGTTTGAAAATAGGGGAATTCTTGGCCCACCCTGTACTACCGGGTGTCTCAAAAGTTCGAACTCACTTTTTAAGATTTGAGTTTTTCTTAAAACAGTGTAGACATCAACAAATATTTAATACCATTTTGTAGCCCTAAGTGTCCTCTTTCCAACAAGGTATCAAACGTAAATTTTATTCAACAAAATGACCGCCAACAGCCTCAACACACTGCTTCAGTCTTTTTGGAAAATTATCGATGGCCTTCTGAATCATTTCTTGTGGAATTGCATCCCATTCTCTCACCAACGAAGCCTTCAATTCTGCGATCGTTTTGTGTGGTTTAGAGCAGGCGTTTGACGCAAGGTGAGGCCACACAAAATAATCCATGACAGTCAAATCGGGGGAGTTGGGCGGCCACTGACTGGAGTTGGTGGTGCTATGGAGGTGCCCATGCTCATCCATTTTGTCTTCGATCTTCTGAATGTTCTCCGGGGTTGTGGCAGTAACAGGACGGCCACTTCTTGGACGATCAGCATTGCTCCCTGTTTCTTCGAATCGACGAATAGCTTTTGAGACTTGTGTTTGGGAGCAATTTAGCATTCGTGCAATTTCTCTCCCAGAATAGCCTTGCTCATGAAGCCTTACAATTCCGGCGCGCAGTTCAGACATATTTTTTGAGCTTTTTGAAAGAATGATACACCAAATAAAAGAGGAGACTTAGGGTTACAAAATCATATCAAAAGATAAGATTTATCTTAATCTTAAAGACAAAAGATAAGCATTTAAAAAAGTGAGTTCGAACTTTTGAGACACCCGGTAAAAACCTTTTTTTAAGCCAACAGTCAAAAAAAAAGTTAGGCGCTTTATGTGGTGCTTGGGCTGTATCTGTTGTCCTAATTGTGTTTCTTTTTTGAGTGTAACTAGTTGTGGTTTAATTCTGTGATTTTTTTGTTAGCAAAATATAACAACCCATTTTTTTGAAAATTTAGGTTTAAAATTTTTGAAAAATGCCAGAAACAATCACAAAAGACAAAATTTGACAACAGATGATTGAATTAATTACTGTAAATAAATTGATAGAGAGTAAAACAAACCACTCACCTCTACTCTATCAAACACCCATTCATCCAATTTAGCAGCATTTTCACTAGCAAAGTCTTCTTCCTGACTGGAAAATGACTCAGCCCGCACCAACACACCAGGATTAAGTGTGTCCACAAAAATGGAGACAATATCAGGACTGAATTTTTTTTCGTAATTTTTGCAGTCTGTGTTTCTTACCACCCACCTGCCCCACATCCACGATTTGTCGGATCGATTTAGAGTGCTGTCAAAAGGGACTGGATTGTGTTTCCAACCCTTGCACACTGCGCTCACATCTTCGTGGAAACCAGCCATCATGGCTACATGGCCAGGACGAGATTCCGTGGGCACATGGCTCTTAGAAATTCCCCAAGTACACTAAAAACGAAATTTCTCAAACACGCCTTGTTTAAAGGGGCATGCCCACTAATAAGAGGTGATTGGCTTATTGAGCAAGAATTTGAGTGAGCAGCGGACTTCGCTGAGCGGAGTGGCTGTAGCACTAGTCAAATTCTATACTTTCCGCAAATTAATAAAGGAAATTCGGCGGCGGTGGCGCCGCCGAATTTCCTTTATTTCAGCGCCGGCGGCGGCGGCGGTAAAATTTTTCATCGGCGCTGGCGGCTGCGCTGTTTTTTTCGAGCGTCCAACTGGGCTCTCAAGCCCCCTACGCCCCCTCCGGGGCTTGGAGTTGAGATGCGCACACCCACATACCTTAGAGACCAAACACTCTGGATGCATAAAAACCATATGCAAACCAGAGTTTCTTTGCGCGGTAGGTCCCAGTTATCAAAACTATGTTCAAATTCCATCTTTTTAGGTCTTTAAAGCACTAATTACAGTTGGGACCAAGGCAGAAAGTGTATTTTTCGGCAAAAAAATTTTTTTTTGAAAAGTGTCGACCGCGCCCTCAAACACGTTTTTAAGCACGTTTCAGATGCTATAGCATTGAAATAACACCATTTTGGGACACTTCACAATTGTGTACTTTAGCCCGGCACCACCTCTTATAAGCATGGGCATGTTCCTTTAAAAAATTAAACAGTCAAAGCTCGATATAGTGACCCCACCTCAAGTTCGTTCGTCCGACACTTTTTTCACTTCGGTTTTCGAAGTCCTTTACCACTTGTGTTTGAACAGTCTGGTCCCGAATATCGCGAGGATTCTGATTTTGACACTCATTTTTCAAAAACTAAATAATTTTGCCATTCAAAAAACAAAACCTCGATAATAGTGGCTCTCTAATTTGTAGAAGGGGGCCACTATACAGAGATTTCCTGATATCAATTTCCAGCATCTGATATGATAGTGATATGGTATGGGTATCAAAATCTTCGTCTGATATGATAGCGATATGATGTGATGCTGAATGATATGATAGGACATATCATATCGTTTCATTATCATATCAGATTTTCTGATATCAGGAAATCTCTGCCACTATATCGCGGTTTTTTTTAAATTATTTAGTTTTGAAAAACGAGTGGCAAAATCGTAATCCTCACGATGTTTGGGACCAGACTGTTAAAACAGAAGTAGTAAAAGACTTCGAAAATCAAAGTGAAAATGTGTCGGACCCTAGGCGGGAACGAACTTGAGGTGGGGTCACTATATCGAGCTTTGACTGTATAAAATCGTAAAAATTTTGTTACAATTTTCAGCAGCTACTTTTTTAGCTGAACAAAAATGATTAACTAACTTGTTCTTTGCGTATTAAACTATGTAGGAACGGTGATTTTTCAGGATTCTCAAAAAAAGTGCTAGATCTCAAGCCATCTTAAATGTTTCAAGTATATAAAGTTGTTTAATAAAAAAAATTTTATGTACCAGCAGAAAAAATGACTAGTCTAGATGCCGGAGCAACACCATTTTTGGTGATTGGATATGGTTTAGCATTCTGAACCAAAGGTGAAGAATAGTAGATGTCAAAGATCGAGTAAAGCAATATTATGTGGACCACAACGCCGAAGAAAAAGAAAAAAGAATGCATTTAACAAAAAAGCTAGCTGGCCATTTTTAGCTCTCAAAATGAGCAGTAAAGCGAGAATTTTATTCAAGTTTTAGCAAATTTTTTTGTCCTACAACGAAAGTTTTTGTAAACTAGTCATTGAAGGAAAATTGTTTTAACGAAATAAAAAGAGAAACGTTTTGTAAAAAAAACAAGAAAAATTAAAAAGTTTGAGCCTAAGCAGAGACAGAACAGAGAACTTTGACTACAGTCAAACCTCGGTTAGATGGCACACCTAAAAGTTCGTTTGTGCCTTGGGTCCGACACTTTTTTTAGCTCAATTTTCGGAAAAACACTGAGTAAAAAGGAGATTACATAATGCTCTAAATGATCCTCCAAATCTCCGTGCTCTTATCAACTGAATATCCTTTAATGAGTATATAAATGATCCTAATAAACATTTACGGCTGAATAATCCGATAACCAGAGAATCCTTGACCTATTACTTGATCAACACTAAAGAACATTATTGTAAGACTGATTTAAAACGTTGTTTGTTGTGAAGAATCTCAACTTATTATGCCGTATTTCCTATAATAAGCGCCCTCCTGATTCAAAATTGGGGTTTTGGCATTGTTTTTGGCCCACTTTTTGATCACTTCTCTCAGGCAAGTTACCAACCATTTAATAGCTCATCTTTCTGGCTACAAAATGGGCGGTAACTTGCCTGAAATGATGAGTCAAACTATGACAAACACGATTTTGAATCAGAGAAAATGCTTATTAAATACGGTACATATATGTACATGTAGCCAAATTTATATATTCGTGTAGCCAAAATAAATTCATTCCCAATTTGCATCATCCAATATTCAATTCTATTTTTGTATTCATTAAATTTCTTTACCACAGGTCCGAGTGCTTATGGAATTTCGATCTCTTGCTGTTCCAATCGACAAGCCCATAAATTTATGGTTATACGTAAGTTATACGCAACGGACCATATTTATGTATGGGTTGCAAAATTTTTGATAAATGAGAATTGGCACTCAATTAGTTGCTGGGTTTTGAAAATCGAAATTTTGACTACACAATTTACGATTTGAAACAAATAATCATTCATTAATTAACCGGTGCGCAGGCGTTTCTTCCCTTATTTCCCAAATGTGAAAAAAGAGGGAAGAAACGCCCCTATGCCAATTAACCGATGGGTTTCAAATCATAAATTGTAGTCAAAATTTTGATTTTCAAACCCAGCAATTAATTGAGTGCCAATTCTACTTTATAAAAAATTTTACAACCCACACATAAATATGGTCTGTTACGTGTATGCACCCACGAACTTATGGACCAATCCAATTGAAGAAAATCTTGGTTCACCTTGTTGATTTTTTTGGAAATTAATTTTTCCAAAAGTTCTCAAAAAGTGTTTATTTAGTTCGTCACGGGCCGTATTTGTAGCGGTCCGGGCTGGGCAACGCCGAAAATGTTTCGGGCCAGGCTCGGCCATTTTGCGTGATCAAAAATAGTACTTTGAAATTTTCGTGTAAATTAACTATTCAAGGGCTTACTTAAAAAACGTTTTCTGTCATTTTCAAATGAAATCCGGTCACCGAAAATTCGTGATTTTGCCTTGGTCCCCATTGTTGCCAAAAAATAAGTACATAAGGGGGGACCAAGGCAAAATCTCGAATTTTTTCATATTTGTGATTTTACTTCTAAATATCAAAATCGACCCCAAAATTTTCCGATTTTCGAGGGGCTGAAAAATAATAGACCCAGGTCTAATATCATCCAAGTTGTATGGCAAACCAAGGTTTAAAGCTATAAAAAGTTCTATGTATTATGTACAACATAAGTTTGTGTAAAAAGTAATTTTTTTCAACAGAATGTCGCTGAAAATATATGCACCGCCTTAGAAGACAGTGCTTTCCAAAATTTGCAATTCCGCCGCTCTATCTGGGCAGGAACATTCAAGTACCTCAAACTTGGGTAATTAAACCGAAGAAGTGGGTTGGCTTGCACTATTTCTCTAGTCAACAGGCCAATAAAGAGCTGGTGTTCGCCTTTGCTCACAAGACAGCAGAAGAGCGACAATGCAGAGAAAGGAAAATAGTATGTCTTTGAGAGAGTCTCTTTTTGCCACGGCCCATATCGAAAAACATGGTAAGACAGTCAAAAAATATAAAAATCCACTTTTCTAACGTTCTGCCATAAAAGTGACCCCTTTTATTCCCTTCCCCTCCCAATACAGCCCTGAATCCCTTAAAAATGTTATGCGGGAATTCGAAAAAAATTTTTTTTTGAAAATTTTCGAATTTTTTCACCTTGGGGGACCAAGGCAAATCGAAAAAAAATTTTTTTCACTTTTCCAGAAACGATTGGTAAATTCGCGCCTAAATCGAGGTCGAGAAACACGAATATGCAATCGGTTTTTCAAAATTGTCATCAAAAGTGGGTCAGCCGTGGGGGGGGGCGGTCAAGTAAAGTCAAGCCCTATTTCACACATTATATAATATTTCTTTGTTGACAGAAATACAGTCGAAACTTTTAGTGACATCCCAAGGGACCGTAAAAAAGTTTTCTATTGAGAGCTGCCACTGTGAAGAGTTTTTCATTATTGGGTGTTTTGATTGTACACAAATAATTAGTCAGATATTTCATATAAACAAAAGAGATTGGGTAACTAAACACCACATCCGATGTCAAGAGTTAAACGCCACCCACGGAAACTTTCGATTTTTTCAGATTTTTTTGCAAATTTTTTGTTACAGCCTGTTGGACGTAAAATCAAAAATTAGACACAGGTCATAAATATCAGATTATTAACTTTTCCTAAATAAGTTTGAGTTCAGGCCCGATGAAAGTCCAGAACTTGTGTCAAATACAAGGCAAGCAATTTATATGGTTTTCAATCGTATTGAAAATAGCAAAAGTCATAGCCCTTGATCTATAAACAGCATGAAAAAATTGAGTAATTTTCGAGAGCGAAAAGCCATTTGGAGTACAGAACTTGTGTTTCCTTCAAAATACTCAAACTTTGCTATTTTATCCAAAACGTCAAATTTTGTATTTTTTGGTCAAGAATCGTGTACTAAAATGTAGCCTTGGATCTCCTTTACAGAATAAAAAAAAATTACAAAACGAATGAGTTGTAAGAGCGATCCGTCATTTCAACTCAAGATCATACTTGCACGAGCGGCGCCGCGAGCGGCGGCTAAAATTCGTGCTTTTAAGCGGAGCCGCTGCTGGGAGTGGCGCCGATGTTGCAAAATTTTCAAAATGTCCGCCGCTGCCGTTTGATTTTTTAGAATGGTCGCCACTGCCGCCGCCACTCAACTTTTTTGTGTCGCCGCCGCGACCGCCGCCACTGCCGGCGTTTCTGTTGTTATTCCACTTAATCTTCACAAATTCAATTAAAGATTAAGTTATAGTTTATCAAGCATAAAAGACTAACAGCACCAAATATCTGTAGTTTGAATGAAAACACAAAACTTTTCTGAAACTAAAATATGAGTATTATGTATAAGTATTTGCTTGGCTATTACGCATTGGCCGTAAATGGACCCCAAGCATGTTTTTTCAACGTTTTAGCACTTGAAACGTGTAGAAAACATGTTTTTAGGGCGGAGCCGACCATTTTTTAAAAAAAATTTTTGACAAAAATTTGACTTTTTGCCTTGGGGGACAAAGGTAAAACAACCTGAAAAGGTACCCATATACCTCAGAAAGATGGAATTGGAAGATATTTTTGTTAACTGGGGCCTACCGCATGAGGGGCCTCCCGCAACCGCAAGGGGCCTACCACTGGGGCCTACCACAAGAAACACTG
Organism: Ditylenchus weischeri; assembly: GCA_029231635.1. Lineage (NCBI taxonomy): Eukaryota > Metazoa > Nematoda > Chromadorea > Rhabditida > Anguinidae > Ditylenchus > Ditylenchus weischeri. The sequence goes on along the minus strand of JAMRYI010000606.1, from coordinate 66,645 downwards.
GTATGAATGCTTTTTTTATGTATCCAGAGTAGAGATGATGACGATCGATATATCGTATCGAAAATATCGATCGATCGGTTCCGATTTGGGCCGACAATATCGATTCGACCGATCGAAAATATCGATCGGTCGAATCGTTATTTTCAAAATATCGAAGCGAAAACTTGAACATGTTTACGTCTTCTCTATGTTTTCTCTTCGTTTTTTCGTGCTGTTGTTTGGAATTAATTTTTTTTGTTTCAGAATGAGCCTGCTCTGGAAAATGCCGCTGGAGGGTCAATAATTTGGTCGCTTCCTTTTTACGAGATTGTCGTCGGCCGAAGCGGAGTGCAATGTACCCGAATGCAAGAAGAAGGTCGTGCTTAGCAACGCTGGATCAGCAAATCTCAAGCCGCATCTCTCAAAGCATCCGGAATATCAGAAGAAGTTAGAAGAAATGAAGAAGGCGCAGGAAGAGAGCAAGGATTCCATGAAAAAATCGATGGTCAACTTCGTCATCAGAACAACAGGTAGTGCTTTTGGTCTTTCTTTTAAATTTCTTTTTAGGAGAGCTTTCGTCGCTGGACAAAAAAGTCATTCACTTTGTCTCTTGCACGAATCAGCCACTCACCGTAGTCGAAGCGGACACATTCAAAGCTTTTTTGTCTTCGGCTGAGAGTTTAAAAGGTTTGCGTCACGCTTATGTTATATTCAAGGTATACAAATTTTTATATTAGGGCGTCAACACTGAACCAGCTGGGTCATGTCTAGGATCTATGACGTAGTGAAGAAACAAGTGGTTTTGCGCCTTGAGGACTGCCTTGCATTGTCTTTCACGTATGATATCTGGTCTGGGCGGAGAGAAAGCTTTATTAGGTATAATTTATGCTTTATAAATTCTAATTACCGATAATTCCAATCTTACCGAACATGGAATCAACTCGGAATGGAAGCGGCAGAAGTTCATCTTATGCGTTCGTCACTTCCCTCGGCAGCACAACTTTCGAACGATTGGTGCTATTGTAGAGGAAATGCTTGAGGAATGGGGGATTAGTCAAGCAAAGCGGCACGTGTTTCTGCGGGATGAGGGAAGCAATATCAAGAAGATTAGTCTAGCAATTCGTTTTGTCTCACAAATTTGCTTCTTTAGGCTTTTGAAGAAATTGGCTGCTTCCATGCTGATTTTGGTGCGCACAAGCTCAACTTGGTTGTGAATAACTCTCTCTTCTTGGATCCGACGATCAAATCAATGCTCAAATCTTGTCGACGACGTGTCACTCATTTTAATCACTCCGATCTAGCCAGAAACCGTCTGAAGGAAGAACAACAAAGCTGTCAACTGCCGGTGCACAGATTGAGGCAGGTAAGTTAACTTTTTTCGCCCTAAAGTGAAAAATTGCTTTTATTGCTTTTAACTAAAAAGTTTTGAGGACGTAACTCTGCGATGGAACTCCAGCTTTTACATGGGTGAGCGCTTACTGGAACAGAAAGCTGCGATCAAGGCAGCACAAGACCTGCTTTCATGGTTCAACTTCTCCAGATCTATCTCAGAATGTTTCTCAGCCATACACAGTTGGTTTTACTTTAAATGTCGAGTGTTATTAATGAAATCCGGTTGAAAAATTCAAAATCGATTCCTATTCATTTTTCAGAAAAGGTTAAAAGTTTCTATAGTATATAAAAATCAGGTATTGAAAGTGCGACCCTACCGGAGTATACCCCCAATGAAATTTTTTTAAAAGTGTTTCCAAACACCCTATATCAACCTAAAATCACCTCAGAAGTTCAAAAAGACATTATTTTTGTGTTCTGGTCAATAAAAAATTGAGTTTTGGGCATTTTGAAATTTCGACCATTTGGCTGTTTTACCATGTTTTGGTCACTGGAGCTGGGCAAAAAGAGCCTCTAAATGCATTTTTGATCAAGAGTCTTGCTCGGAATTATGTCTAAGGTAAGTTAGTGCGCGCATCTCTAACCGACCAAGCCCCTGCGCCCCGAAGCACGAGAACTTGGTTGAGGTGAGATGCGCACACATACCTTAGACGCAAATCCTCGAAAGAGACTCTGGATGCATAAAAATGTATGCATACCAGAGTTTCTTTATGCGGTAGGCCCAGTCAACAAAACTATGTTCAAATTCCATCTTTTGGGGTCAAGGTACCCTCAACATCTGATTTACTAAGTTATAATAAACAGAAATCAACTAAAAATACCAAAATTCAAGATTAAAAATCGACTTTTATAGAAAAAGTAGGTGAAAACACCTTTTTATCGTGTTCAACGTGTAGGAAATGCTTAAAAATGGTTAAAAGAGTGTTTAAAAAAAGTTCAAAAAAAATTTCATTTGGGGGGGGGGGTATACTCCGGTAGCGCCGAAAGTGCTTATTTAATCGAGTAAGGGATAACTTGTAAAAAAGTGTGGATTCTTTTTGTAGTGTCTAGGCGCCAGAACGTTTTTGAGGATTAAGGTCACGATCTATCTTCTCTACCGGAGGATATAGACGCACTTTTTTATAGTAGAACATAGATACAGAAAATTCTGATACTAAAAAAACAGAAAGTGCATCGAAATACTCGTTTTTTTATACTATAGAAACTTTGAATTCTTTTAGAAAAATGAATAAAGATCGACATCTGTTAGTGAACAAATTTGTTTTCTTCAAAGTAAGACTATGGTTTTTCACAAAGTTTTTTACATGGTTTTTTACATAACTGTTGGAGTACATCAACTCCTATATAAAAAGCGGTCTAGCGAGAGTTGTCCAATATAATATTCACTTCACTAATTTTCAGCTCCTTTCTAAATTCTAACTCTAATTATTGACATCAAAGAGTTTTTTTTGACAGCTTTTAATTTGTTGATGGCTTTCGGTTGACCCCGTTACACTTGTTGGTTTCCGAAAAGACCCTAAAATTAGTGAAGTGAATACATATTAGACAACTCTCATTAGCCGGACTCTTATATAGCAGTTGACGTACTCCAAAAAAAAGCTTGTCAAAATTTATAACGCAAAAGCTATATAAATTGTAAAACATGTTTTACTAACACACAAATGCTTTTAAGGAGTTATTAGGTTGTCCCATAAGTTTTGCGAAAAACCTTTAGATTTTTTCTCGAAAAGCAATTTTCATAAAAACTTGGCAAAATGACACTTTCTAGAACCAGAATTTCATCCAGAGCACGAATCCGGCCTCAGAAATGCGTTTTTATTTGACAGAAATGGATAAAATCAAGTTTTTAGATCGTCCAATGCCGAAAGAGCAAAACACGTCTGAACATCTGCGCCATTGCCTGTGGTTACTTTGAATAAAATATTGTTATGATGACGAGTTATGGTATTTCTGACACCAGATTCGTGCTCAGGATGAAATTCTGGTTCTAGAAAGTGTCATTTTGCCAAGTTTTTATGAAAATTGTTTTTCGAAAAAAATCTAAAGGTTTTTCGCAAAACTTATGGTACAACCTAATATGTGAAGGGTTATGCCTGTGTGCGACACCAAAAAAAGGTGGAGACTAGCACAGTTTTTCTCTCGTAACTTTTTCACATAATGTTCGGCAAGTGTGGCAAAAGTTTTCTGTCTAGTTTCAAAAAGTAATTTGAGGTCCTCAATAGCAAGGTCAATAAAAATCTGGTCAAAAAAGTAAGGCAACAAAAACATTTTCTAGTCTTCGACTTTTAAGGTGTTATCCACGAGTGTGCACTTTGATAAACGAAAAACATAATTTTAATTTAATATAAATAAAATTCTTCGTTTGGGCCAACATCTTGATTATAGAGTAATTTATGGTCTTCTAATATAATGTGATGATGACCACTTTCATTTTTTTTTCGCAGTTTGAAAGTATCTATAGCATCTATAAATGGCTGGAATTGTTCTTTTAATTGATGATTTGATTGATTTTCTAATAGCTTGTTTAATTGCACTTTTAATTGCTGTTTCACTGTCACAGGAGTGCTATTGTCAGTAATATACACTAATTGAGATTTTATTGTGGATGCAATCAGCAGATTCACCGTAATAAATCCTTCAAAGATGGTAACTTCAACAGGATAACCAACAAAATGTATATTTTGATCAGTTATGCCGTAGTTCTCAACTCGGTGTGGAATATTTTTTTGTAAAATGTGCTCTGAAAAGCACATTAAAAAAGAAACATTGTAAGTAAGAGGCCCTCCCCGTTTACCGCCAAAACCTTAATGAATTTAACTGTTTTTGGCTTTCTCCTGTTTCCGCCCAAAATCCTTTCCGCCATAACTTGTTAGGCACCATTATTTTTATTTATTTAATTGTTAGATACATGTCTACTTACGTCAGAAAATTGTTTTGACTTTTACTGTTACGTATATAAACGGTTTTATCTGAAGTGAAAGTTTTAACGTGGTTACGCAATCTGAGTTAGCTTTTGGCAAAAATTGGTCATAAATCCTTTGATCCTGTTCCTATAGGAATTTTCACTCAAACTTAATAACTAATTATATACAAAACATTTCTCGACGAAAGGCTCACTTTCGCAATATATTTGTACAAGGGTTAAAAGGCGCCTATCGGCGCCTCCATAGTGTTTGTGCCTATTAATAATTGATAACTGATCGCAAAACACGCGCGAAACTAAAAAATCATTGCACAGTCTAATAGACACGGGTTTGCGAAGAAAGGTAAAAAATCTCAAACAAAATTTTTTCTTAAAAAATGGCCTGCAAATGGCAAAAACATAACTTTTATTGGAAAACTCGACAATGGCCTGCATACTTTTGCCAACGCCCCTCTTAAAAATGCGAATTTCTCGCCGCTCTTTTTTTTAACGAAAGCTGACATCAAGGCAAATCTAAACAATCCTACAACAGAAATTTTCGAGCCTTTTATGACCATATTTTTTGATAATTCATAAAAAGTGTGAACCAACCACCCACCCACCCGACCCAAATACTATATAGAGATCATGAAAAAATTTAAAAAAGAACAAGTAATGGCGGAAAGGATTTTGGGCGGAAACAGGAAAAAGCCAAAAACAGTTAAATTCAAAAAAGTTTTGACGGTAAACGGGGAGAGCCGTAAATAAATATAACTTTTACCTCGATATTTAAACTTTAAAAGATCTGCGCGCTTGTTTAACTTTTCGCTTATAACTTTTATCAGATGGCTTGCAGTAATATCATTATTGACTACTACTTCGCTTTTAAAATGTACCGGAACACTCATGCCACAAATTCTTTAATAAAAAAATTAATGTAAAGAAAAGTTAAAATGTGCTAATTTTCGAATTTTCATCACGGCAAAGGCCGATTGTAAGTTCTGTTTGAAGGCGCATGCCCACGCATTTAGAATCGGTGCTCGCCAATTAAAAAATTTTTCCTGGTCATTGAACCTCTTTGCTGATTTTTCAACTTGATTTTTAACAAAAGAAGGCCTAGAATTTTATTTTAGGTATACCGTATTCTCTCTAATAGAGAAGCATGCCCTTCTACACGGTGGCGCATTATAAACTAGCCATCAATTTTGTCCATAACTTTTTTACTTTTCAACATTTCGTCGAAATTTTTTTTATTTGAAAGAGGAATGGATGAGAAATCGATTGATACCAAACTTGTTCATTTTTGTAGCTGTTCTCATCGTTAAAAACATGTTTGATTAAAAAATTGATTATTATTGTTTTAGTCATGGTCTACACAGCTCAAGAGAAAGCCAAATGTGTCGAATGGTTCATCGAAGAGGGCAAGAGCGTCGCCGATTTTGGCATTCGTTATCGAAGGGAGCACGGGATCCATGCTAAATTGCCAAGGAAGGAAAGCACATGGGATTGGTACAACAAGTTCAAAGAGCAAGGCAGCGTGGAGCGAAAGAAGAGACCAAGCATCAAGGTTTTGATTCGTTTTTTATCATTTCGTAGGTTTTTTCTTTGCTTTAGACAGTTCGAACAGAAGGGAAAACAGCAGAGGTGATCGACTTTTTTAAAGACAATCCACAATCAAGTATTCGATTTGATTTGATTTGAAATTTGATCTTCATGCAAGACAGTGCTCCTCCTCACTGGTCTTTGGCTGTGCGCAACTGGTTGGATGAGAACTTTCCGCTCCAATGGATGGGTCGAGGAACGCCGACTGCTCCGCTCCTTTTGCGTGGCCTCCTTATTCACCTGATTTGACGCCGTGCGACTTCTTTCTTTGGGGATGGATCAAGAGCCAAGTCTACACCACACCGATTGCCAACATGAATGAGCTTCGAGAAAGAATTAAACATGCCTTCGCAAGCCTTCCACAGCAGATGGTAAACAGTGCAATCGCAGCGTATGAAACCCGTCTTGAATGTTGCCTTGAAGTGAATGGAAAGAGCGTTGAACAGGAATATGAGGGAAAAATTGTTGTTATTTTTGTCTGTTGATGATTAGGTATTCCCCTCCCCTCCCCACAATTTTTCAGTGGCTATAAGTGGAAAATCTCGGAGTTAGTCAACAATTTGAAAGGCAGTTTTTTGCAAACAAAAATTAAGACATTGTATCTTTAGTTTATTTTATAATGATCTGGATTACAAATCGGAAATCATAGCTACCTCTAAGAAAAAATCCGCAGCTGCGGATATTTGTCGGATTTTCGGATATAAATATGGAAATTATTGTGGAAGTTCAGGCCGTTTGAAGTTTTGTTAAAGGACCATGACCAAGAAATGGCTATAGTGAAGAATAGGGTTCCAAAAATCAGCTTGGTCCCCCTGTTCTTTTTACAAATAAAACAACAGGGGGGACCAAGCTGATTTCTTCACTAGAAATTTCTTTGGTAACAAAATATTTAAAAAAACAGTAATGTCAAGCACAAAATTTTAAGGTAGGAGGGTATGCTCAGAATTTAAAAAAGCAAAAATAAAAGTATTTTTCAAAAAACGAAAAATCGTACGTTATATCGAGCGTATGTTGTATCGAGCGTCGACTGTACCAAAATGTTTCTTATAATCTGGGCTACAAGCTTAGTGGTACTTATTTAGTTGGTCCCCCTCCAACCCTCAAAAGGTCATTTTTCGATTTTGTAACAGGTTTTTTGGTTTTTTGGACCCAAAATCAACTTTTATTGCAATAACGACGACAACCATAACCGAGATGCATATTAAATGCAAACATATTGATCAGCAATTTGGGACCAGAGATGAAACATAATGTCATTTCCTTTACTTCTTTCTCCAGCAAAACTGGAGAAAGAGCAGTTCAAATAGGCGTCGAATGTTAAAATCTCTAAGATCATCCATTGCTAGGCTAAAAAGCTACTAATAAACTCACAAATAATATGAAAAAAATTCGAACAAGCACAAAAAAATTCAGTACTGAAAATGACCTTTTGGGGGGGTCCCAACTAAATAAGTACCAACTTAGTTTCACAGAACTTCCAACGGTCTAAACTTACACGATAAATTCCATTTTCAGCATTGCAGTATTTTTACTACGGCATTTGATTTTGTATTTGCCATGAAAAATACACCAGGGTGGACCGTCGTTACAGTTGGCCCTTTGCGTATTAAGGCTTTTAAATAACTTACGCTTGAAGAAGAAAACTGGATACTAAAAGAACTGTCAGGAGTTGAAATAACATATTTGCTATACAGGACAACAACTTTTTCAAAAAGAAGTCACACAAAAATTGAATAGCATACGATACTTTTGAATTTAAAAAGAAGAGTGACAAAAATATTGAAAACAGGCTTATATACGACAATATTTCCGCGCGCGCACACTGTCCCGTGGCACAGTTGATGTCTTGTTCACTGAAAATTTGAGTGAACATGAGGTGCGCTTGAGCTGCGTGGGTATGCACTCCCACCCAAAATGCTATCATACCCATGGTTTCCTTAAAAGATCATTTCCACTAAAATTTTATTTCCCTGTTTTTTATTAACACATGAATGATTTTTTACTTCTATTTTTTTTTAATTTTCTAAGAAAAACGTTGAAAAACCATGTATTCATAACCAGTGTCGTTCCAGCGTATGTAGAGAAGTGTGAAGAAGTTAAAACAATGAGAATGTTCGTAAAATTGTCAAAAAAAGTCGTATTCTTAAAAAGGAATTACAAAACAGCTATAAAAATTTATCTAAGAAACGTGATTAATTTTTAATTTTTTTTCAATATAAAATTGCATTCCCTTAGCTATTGAATGAGTGGTGAACTACTTTTTTGTCCAGTAAAAATGCTGATTGAATAAGCTAGCCGAATCGTCGGAAATGAAATGAAAGCCCTGAATGGCCTTTTTAAGTAATAGATTGGCAGAAATAAGTTTTTCAATATCGCATGCTCTACTCACTCTTCAGTCTTTTCGTACAGGGTGGCGCAAAAAAATTCGGCCACCTTAAAGTTGAACTACGTAACACCTTGCCCGGTCGATTACCGATTTTTGGATGGCAAGCCCTCGGAAACCTTCACAAATGGCCGGCTATGATGAAGATCACGAACAGATAGCTCCCAGGTAGCTTAACTACTGTCATCGATTTTCCTGGGGAAATTGATGGGTCAAGGAGCTACTTTCGTAAATTTTTCTAAGTGCCCGCGTTTTTTTGCGCCACCCTTTAGTCAGCCTAGCATTTCTAGCTTTTCAAATTGTCCATTAATGGAGTCCGGTGGTATGGAGCCCGAAAAACTTTTCTCCTTGATTGAGATTGAGATTTTACAAAATACTTTTTCGGCTCACAGATGTAACTGCGCGTAACCAACAACGTATAAAGTTTTATAAAGTTTCGGGCTCCATACCACTTAAAAAATATAGGACTTCATTAATGGACAATTTTAAAAGTAAATAAATCACCTAAACGCTAGGCTGACTACGAACAGACTGAAGAGTGAGTAGAGCATGCGATATTGAAAAACTTATTTCTGCCAATCTATTACTTAAGAAGGCCATTCAGGGCTTTCATTTTATTTTCGACGATTCGGCTAGCTTATTCAATCAGCATTTTGACTGGACAAAAAAGTAGTTCACCACTCATTCGATAGCTAAGTTAACCAAAAAAACTTTTATATATACTCCCATATACTTTCGCTGGAAAATACTGGCAGATTGTGAATATAAAAGTGAGATCATGCAGGTTGGACCCATTTCTGAGTCTGTTAATGCAATGGGAAGTTAATTCCGTACAGTGGGTCGGTCCTCAAAAAATTCAAAAATTTGAATAAAAAAATTAATAGAAAGTATTAAAAAACGTTTAGTGATTGCAAACATATATAAAAATATAAAGACTCACGAGGGAAGGTCGCGAACTGTAAAATTCGATACGCAAATTCTGAATACGCCATCTTGTAGAGCACAGTCGATTTACTATATGGAATTTCAATATTTTCGGCAAACAGACAGAAATACTCCAACCTGGAGACTCGAGAAACATCGAAAATAGGCTGAAAATTGCCTTAGTCCCCCCTGTGGATTTTCGATACATATTTTTTTTCTATATGGTGATACCCCTAAAAACTTGATCCCCACCTGGGTCCACTCTTTTTCTTCAGCAAACGGGTTAAAGAAAACGGGTTAAACAAGTGCAGGACTCAGCTGAAAATCGAACTTTAAAAGATGTCGCTACATCGAGGTTTGACCGAAGACAAATATGTTTTCGAAAATCAATACGGGGGAGCAAGGCAGTTTTCGGCCTGATATTTTCCTTGTGAGTCATGTGTCTAATCTACTGAATTTTTACCTAGTTGCAAGATTCATGTCTATTTCAATCATTTTTCAACAAAAAAAATAGTTTTCAGCCAGTACTCGACTTTAAGTCCTGTTCTACACAAGAAATATGCCTTTCAACCAAAAGAGTCTTCTGCTAAAATATCTATCGACTTGGATTTTTGTGCAAACGTGCTGACAGCCAGCAATGAAATGCACGGTCCAGACAACCAGTTGATTGCTGACATTGGCTGTCAATTCACAGCTACCTTAAAATGGGATTTATCTTAAGTGAACTGTTTTTATCCGCTCATTTTTTATTTTAATATTTATCTGGGAAAAAAATTCCATGATAATTTTCACCATTAAAAGTTTATTTATTTTTTAATCAAAGTTTTAAACCTTGACCTCAAAAAGATGGAATTTGAACATAGTTTTGTTAACTGGGGCCTACAGCATGAAGAAACTCTGGTATGCATACATTTTTATGCATCCAGAGTCACTTTCGAGTGATTTGCGTCTAAGGTATGTGGGTTTGCGCATCTCAACTCTAAACCCCTCCATGCATCCATATTCACTTTTTGTGATTTATGTGTAAGGTATGTGGGTTTGCATCTCAACTCTAAACCCAATATGCATCCATATTCACTTTTTGTGATTTATGTGTAAGGTATGTGGGTTTGCGCATCTCAACTCTAAACCCAATATGCATCCATATTCACTTTTTGTGATTTATGTGTAAGGTATGTTGTTTAGTGCATCTCAACTCTAAACCCAATATGCATCCATATTCACTTTTTGTGATTTATGTAAGGTATGTGGGTTTGCGCATCTCAACTCTAAACCCCCTCCATGCATCCATATTCACTTTTTGTGATTTATGTGTAAGGTATGTGGGTTTGCGCATCTCAACTCTAAACCCCCTCCATGCATCCATATTCACTTTTTGTGATTTATGTGTAAGGTATGGGTTTGTGCATCTCAACTCTAAACCCTCCATGCATCCATATTCACTTTTGTGATTTATGTGTCAGGTATGTGGGTTTGCGCATCTCAACTCTAAACCCAATATGCATCCATATTCACTTTTGTGATTTATGTGTAAGGTATGTGGGTTTGCGCATCTCAACTCTAAACCCTCCATGCATCCATATTCACTTTTGTGATTTATGTGTAAGGTATGTGGGTTTGCGCATCTCAACTCTAAACCCTCCATGCATCCATATTCACTTTTGTGATTTATGTGTAAGGTATGTGGGTTTGCGCATCTCAACTCTAAACCCCATGCATCCATATTCACTTTTGTGATTTATGTGTAAGGTATGGGTTTGCATCTCAACTCTAAACCCAATATGCATCCATATTCACTTTTTGTGATTTATGTGTAAGGTATGTGGGTTTGCGCATCTCAACTCTAAACCCCCTCCATGCATCCATATTCACTTTTTGTGATTTATGTAAGGTATGTGGGTTTGCGCATCTCAACTCTAAACCCCTCCATGCATCCATATTCACTTTTTGTGATTTATGTGTAAGGTATGTGGGTTTGCGCATCTCAACTCTAAACCCCTCCATGCATCCATATTCACTTTTGTGATTTATGTGTAAGGTATGTGGGTTTGCATCTCAACTCTAAACCCCCTCCATGCATCCATATTCACTTTTTGTGATTTATGTGTAAGGTATGTGGGTTTGCGCATCTCAACTCTAAACCCCCTCCATGCATCCATATTCACTTTTTGTGATTTATGTGTAAGGTATGTGGGTTTGCGCATCTCAACTCTAAACCCTCCATGCATCCATATTCACTTTTTGTGATTTATGTGTAAGGTATGTGGGTTTGCGCATCTCAACTCTAAACCCCCTCCATGCATCCATATTCACTTTTTGTGATTTATGTGTAAGGTATGTGGGTTTGCGCATCTCAACTCTAAACAAAGCCTGTCCAAGTACTGTATCCGCATCAATGCGGGATCCAACCCTAGCCGATTGTTCAAAACGACGGTTTTTTTAGCTTTGACATAAACATGCTGGTTTACACGTTATAAATATTAGGTTGTCCAATAAGTTTTGAGAAAAAGTACGTGGATTCGCTTTAATTTTCAAAGTGCATCATTTGGCACATTTGACAATGATGTCTCTATTGTCATATACCATTTTGTAGCCTGTTCTCTCCTCTTATAAATGTCGTATTAACCGGCTCTTTGTTATAAAAAAATTGGACCAAAAATAAAAAAACAACTAAAATTTATGCACATTTTTTGTTTTCCTATTTTTGATCCTATTTTTTAATAACAAAGAATTGTTCAATATCACATTTAAAAGAACAGAGAACGGGCTACAAAATGGTATATGACACGTAGAGACATCATTGTCAAATGTGCCAAATGATGCACTTTGAAAATTAAAGCGAATCCACGTGCTTTTTCTCAAAACTTATTGGACGACCTAATAATAAAAAAATTGTTTAACTTTTACGATCTCTGGTTGTCATTTTGAAAAAAAAGTCTTCTCCATTGACGATTATTTTCTTTTACAGATTTAAGGAAGGCTTTCACTCTTATTAAATGGTATTTTTTCTAATAAATGTTAGAATTTGGTGTAGGAGGTTAAGAGTGAAGTCTGTTCCAACCAAAATAAATGTGACTATTTATAATGATATAATTTATAAATGCAAAACATATAATTAAACATACAAACGGCAACCGGACAAAAGCCTTTTTTAAGGGTTTTTTGTCGCTCCGACAAAATTCTGCCTACTTTTTGATTGCGCATCGAGTTGTTTTTTTTTCAGGATCAGTAAAACTAGCCAAACTAAACTGATCCTAAAAAATCAGCTCGATGCGTAATCAAAAAGGGGGATAACAAAACTTTTGTCAGGCGACAAAAGCTCTTAAAAAAGGCGGTTGTTATCCTTTATCCCGACCCCACCCAAGTTTTGATTGTTGAACTTTATTTTTGTTTTGACATAAATAAGTTGATTTGCCTTTTTGGCGGCATAAAACATGCATGCATCCAGAGTTTCTTGGTGCAGTAGGACCAAGCTGACAAAAATTTGTTCAATTTGCATGCTTTTAGGCTATTTTCCACGTCCCGTTACTCTTTTAAATTAGGGTGGGGTCGGGATAAAGGATAAGAACCAAAAAGGCTTTTGTCCGGTTGCCCATACAAACACCTACAATAATCTACAATTTACTTAAAGTCGTACCCTACAGACTATGTGATTGCAGTCCACTTAGCAGGGTCAGCCCTGCCCCACATCATGAAGACTAGATTGGTTGCGATCAGCACAAATACATACATCCAGAACACATGGTCATATTGCACATTGTCGCCTTGAGGGGTCATGTAGGGGATTAGAAAAGAGCCGAAGAACAAGGTGGTTGTCAAACACATCTGCAACTTATTTAACTAAAATTTCTAATTTAATGTACTGTTATACCTGAAGCATGGCCATAACTGTGGGTGTGTATTGTTTGGAGACTAGCACAACGCTCTTAGTAAAACCACCTGAAATCGAGTAGAATTAAAAATAGTTTTCCACAAACCTAAAAAGTTTGCCTAAATTAGGAAAATGTTTTTACTCAAAAATATAGCTGTTGTAGGCTATGCCGAGCTTGAAATTAGGAATTTTCGAAACTTTTGTTGTATGGTCATCAATATTCAAAAATTTGCAAAAGTTCAAACCTAAAGAGTCAAAACCTAGACTTCCAAGGGCTTTACAATCAAATCTCCAAGCGACAAATGCAAGGCTGTTAGCATTAGGGTTGGCCTACGCCGTTTTTGGGGTGCGGGGAGGGTGGTAGGAACGGGGGGAGATGGCCAATTTTTTAGTGGGGGGATAGGTGCGGTGGTGGTAGCAAGCTGGGAGCGGGGGATATTGGCGGGGGTTGCGGGATGAATTCGCAGGCGTTCTAGCCAAAAAAAGTAATTCTAATTAAGATGTAATGATGATAAAGATGGGAACAACTACCATTTACATGCAAACTCGGTCGAATCTCCTCCGAACTGACTCTATTAAATGTCTTTTTTTCGAGCAGTCCATTAAATTGAAGAACTAAGATGAGACATTTTTTGCGGGGGTGACGGGGGGTAATTTTGGAGGAAGGGAGGCCAACCCTAGTTAGCATGATGGGTATATTGGCCTTATACTGGAACTGGCTCACAATGTGGACCCCAAATTTTTGGGGTGACTACAAAGCGCCAAAACCACTAGTTTCGTTTTTTTATTTGCTTCTTATCCTCTTTTTTGTTTTTGCTTGGATTTCTTGTGTTTTTTTTTTAATTTTTTTCCCACGCCTTTATTTTTTACTTTTAGTCTTCTGCTCTTGTATAGGGGTCTTTCTGTGCTCTCCTCTTCTCTCTCTCCTAAGTGTGAAAAGCTCTCCTAAGTGTGAAAGCAACCTTGGACACAGAATGGAATTATGATGTGTTTGATGAATAAATAAATTGCTATTAAAGACGTTTTGTGTATCACTGGATGTAAAACATTGATTTTAGGGTCCATATTGTGAAAAATAATTTTGGGGTCCACATTGTGAACCAGTTCCCTTATACTAGAAGAGGACGTTTTTTTTTCTTGATCCCCTGTCGTTTTTTTTTTTTTTAAGCTTTTAAGCCACCTCCAAATAAATCCGGTTATTTGAGAAGGTGGAGTTATTTTAAAGAGGGTTAATTATCGCTTTTTTAGGATTTCTATTAGGGTTGATCGCGTTCGTTTAAACGACCGTTCTTTTAAACGATAAAACGGGTTTAAACGGAACATTAAACGAACGATTAAACGTATCTTGATTAAACGAATTAAACGATAAACTGTTTCAAACGGCTTTTTTCCGTTTTATGATGTAGATAAAATGACGATTTTTCTGCATTCATTGAAGTGTAAATTATTTTTTCTCCGTTTTTTTGCTTATATTTAGGCCGAGTTAAATCATTACCACCACAATAGTGATCGACCAACTAGGGAGCAAGACATTTTTGCCTGGTGGAAAAAAAATAAGGAATGCTTTCCGTGGATTGCCAAGGGTGCAAGAATATTACTCTCCGTACCAGAAACTTCAGTAAGCAGTGAGCGAACTTTTTCGATCTTTTGTATGCCAACACACTTAGGAATAGGTATGAGTAATTAAGAGCCATTTTTTGCTCAGCTAATTGTTAAAGATCTATTCCAGACTCAGTGGTCGCATGGCGGAAATGCTCATTCTCATCGAAGCCAATCTAAAGAAGCTGAGGTTCGTACCGTCCACCGAGGGAAAGAAAAAAGATCGGAAAGCGAAGAGTCTGGCGAGGAATAATATTGTTTGTTTGCGTCACATGTGTTGTTGGTCAATTGCCATCAATAAAATCTGTTAAAGCGGTTGATTTGAGCGACTAATTTCCTTGAATGAGGGATAAATTCAATTAAACGGATTAAACGACCGTTTAAACGGGTGATTTTCATCAAACGTAAACGATAAACGGCTCTGATAAACGGGTCTTAAACGGTAAACGACTTAGGCCAAATTAAACGAACGCGATCAACCCTAATTTCTATAGACTATGAAAGTAGTAATATTTTAAGTGTGCACTATTCAAAGGTTATATTAGAAAAAATTATTGGCGCTACTCGGTTATCCCCCAAACAGCTACTCGGGAATACCAAACCCCCCAATCCTAGCAGCTACTCGGTTATACCCCCAAAAAAACTCGGTTTTTGGAAGGGTCTAAAACCCATTTTTATGCAATAATTTTGCCATGAAAGGACCAGAAAAGCAATTTTTAAAGGGATGAAGGGCTGCATTGGGAGGGGAAGGGACAAAAAAGGGGCCACTTATTAAGAAGCGTTCAAGGCACTCTCAAACCCAGCTCCTTGTGGCAGACCAAAATGCATTAGTCACCAACGAAGCAAAGGAGCTCGACCAGGTGGGTCCCGAGGTGCCAGGGCCAGTCTCTATGAATGGGGCTGGCTCAATTTTTGGATGGCTGAGCTTCTGGTTCGGCTTTGAAACAGGAAGGGGGGGTTCTTTTCGGCAAAAAATCAAAACGATGTTGAACATCGTTTTGAATACTGGGGTATGCATGCTTTTTCATGCATCCAGAGTCACTTTCGAGTGATTTTTGTCTAAGGTATGTTGGGGAGTGCATCTCAACTCTAAACCCCGTCCATGCATCCATATTCACTTTTTGTGATTTATGTGTAAGGTATGTTGGGGAGTGCATCTCAACTCTAAACCCCGTCCATGCATCCATATTCACTTTTTGTGATTTATGTGTAAGGTATGTTGGGGAGTGCATCTCAACTCTAAACCCCGTCCATGCATCCATATTCACTTTTGTGATTTATGTGTAAGGTATGTTGGGAGTGCATCTCAACTCTAAACCCTCCATGCATCCATATTCACTTTTTGTGATTTATGTGTAAGGTATGTTGGGGAGTGCATCTCAACTCTAAACCCTCCATGCATCCATATTCACTTTTGTGATTTATGTGTAAGGTATGTTGGGAGTGCATCTCAACTCTAAACCCTCCATGCATCCATATTCACTTTTGTGATTTATGTGTAAAGTATGTTGTTGAGTGCATCTCAACTCTAAACCCAATATGCATCCATATTCACTTTTTGTGATTTATGTGTAAAGTATGTTGTTGAGTGCATCTCAACTCTAAACCCAATATGCATCCATATTCACTTTTTGTGATTTATGTGTAAAGTATGTTGTTGAGTGCATCTCAACTCTAAACCCCCTCCATGCATCCATATTCACTTTTTGTGATTTATGTGTAAAGTATGTTGTTGAGTGCATCTCAACTCTAAACCCTCCATGCATCCATATTCACTTTTTGTGATTTATGTGTAAGGTATGTTGGGGAGTGCATCTCAACTCTAAACCCCGTATGCATCCATATTCACTTTTTGTGATTTATGTGTAAGGTATGTTGGGAGTGCATCTCAACTCTAAACCCCGTCCATGCATCCATATTCACTTTTGTGATTTATGTGTAAGGTATGTTGGGGAGTGCATCTCAACTCTAAACCCCGTCCATGCATCCATATTCACTTTTTGTGATTTATGTGTAAGGTATGTTGGGGAGTGCATCTCAACTCTAAACCCCGTCCATGCATCCATATTCACTTTTTGTGATTTATGTGTAAGGTATGTTGGGGAGTGCATCTCAACTCTAAACCCCGTCCATGCATCCATATTCACTTTTTGTGATTTATGTGTAAGGTATGTTGGGAGTGCATCTCAACTCTAAACCCCGTCCATGCATCCATATTCACTTTTGTGATTTATGTGTAAGGTATGTTGGGGAGTGCATCTCAACTCTAAACCCCGTCCATGCATCCATATTCACTTTTGTGATTTATGTGTAAGGTATGTTGGGGAGTGCATCTCAACTCTAAACCCCGTCCATGCATCCATATTCACTTTTTGTGATTTATGTGTAAGGTATGTTGGGAGTGCATCTCAACTCTAAACCCCGTCCATGCATCCATATTCACTTTTTGTGATTTATGTGTAAGGTATGTTGGGGAGTGCATCTCAACTCTAAACCCCGTCCATGCATCCATATTCACTTTTTGTGATTTATGTGTAAGGTATGTTGGGGAGTGCATCTCAACTCTAAACCCCGTCCATGCATCCATATTCACTTTTGTGATTTATGTGTAAGGTATGTTGGGAGTGCATCTCAACTCTAAACCCCGTCCATGCATCCATATTCACTTTTTGTGATTTATGTGTAAGGTATGTTGGGAGTGCATCTCAACTCTAAACCCCGTCCATGCATCCATATTCACTTTTTGTGATTTATGTGTAAGGTATGTTGGGGAGTGCATCTCAACTCTAAACCCCGTCCATGCATCCATATTCACTTTTGTGATTTATGTGTAAGGTATGTTGGGGAGTGCATCTCAACTCTAAACCCCGTCCATGCATCCATATTCACTTTTGTGATTTATGTGTAAGGTATGTTGGGAGTGCATCTCAACTCTAAACCCTGTCCATGCATCCATATTCACTTTTTGTGATTTATGTGTAAGGTATGTTGGGGAGTGCATCTCAACTCTAAACCCCGTCCATGCATCCATATTCACTTTTTGTGATTTATGTGTAAGGTATGTTGGGGAGTGCATCTCAACTCTAAACCCTCCATGCATCCATATTCACTTTTTGTGATTTATGTAAGGTATGTTGGGGAGTGCATCTCAACTCTAAACCCGTCCATGCATCCATATTCACTTTTTGTGATTTATGTGTAAGGTATGTTGGGAGTGCATCTCAACTCTAAACCCCGTCCATGCATCCATATTCACTTTTTGTGATTTATGTGTAAGGTATGTTGGGGAGTGCATCTCAACTCTAAACCCCGTCCATGCATCCATATTCACTTTTGTGATTTATGTGTAAGGTATGTTGGGAGTGCATCTCAACTCTAAACCCCGTCCATGCATCCATATTCACTTTTGTGATTTATGTGTAAGGTATGTTGGGGAGTGCATCTCAACTCTAAACCCTGTCCATGCATCCATATTCACTTTTGTGATTTATGTGTAAGGTATGTTGGGGAGTGCATCTCAACTCTAAACCCCGTCCATGCATCCATATTCACTTTTTGTGATTTATGTGTAAGGTATGTTGGGGAGTGCATCTCAACTCTAAACCCCCTCCATGCATCCATATTCACTTTTGTGATTTATGTGTAAGGTATGTTGGGAGTGCATCTCAACTCTAAACCCCTCCATGCATCCATATTCACTTTTGTGATTTATGTGTAAGGTATGTTGGGGAGTGCATCTCAACTCTAAACCCCCTCCATGCATCCATAGTCTGTTTCGAGTGATTTGTGTCTAGGGTATATTGGTGTGTTCATCTCAACTCTAAACCCCCTCCATGCATCCATATTCACTTTGTATACCGAGTAATCAATTTTTTTTTCAATGTAAAGTGTTTTTAAACACTACCTGAGCTAAGACCTAGCACTGATATAGCACAGGTGAGGGCAATGACCACAAGCAACCCATTGGCAGCACCTGGAGGCAGGAATATGGCGATAAGGAAAAACAAAGCTGCACCACAAAAGGATACACTATTGCAAAATTTGACCTAAACTCGTGTTAAATAATTTTAATAAGTCTTTAATGAACATACCTTGACTAGATCCGAGACTGAAGTGAGGTGGTCAGTGGTATAACCAGTCACCCATTTTACAATGAACTAAATTTTAACTGTATTTGATCGTATTTTAAGGAAACTAAACCTGGAAAAACAGTGGGATGGCAGAAACTAGACCAGAAGTAGATATGGAGTAGTTCAGAGCTGTCCTCAGGAACATAGGTAGAAAAGTGTTGGCAAACTGAATGATGGAAAAGTTTCCAACAACAGCTGCAACAAATCTTTTTAAAAAGTACAGTTACGTTCCCTGGTTTGACCATTTTCGGTCTGTGCTTTTGTACAGGGTGTGTCAAGAAATTCCCTGGTTTTGAAATGGCTGTAACTTTTTCCAGAGCGTTTCGAAATTTGTTCGCCAATCGTTTTTCTCGTCGACAATATTTGTTTGATGTTCGAAATTTTTTTTACATTTTTTTGCCTTGGTCCCCTGTGGTCCGAAATTTCAGAAACGTTCTCAAATGACCCAAAACTCAAATTTATTCGAAGAATATGTAACATCAACACATGTTCTTGGAATAAATTTGAGTTTTGGGTCATTTGACAACGTTTTCTGAAATTTGCTAAAATTGGTCATTTTCGGACCGCATGTTGGACCAAGGCAAAAAAGTGAAAATGTAAAAAAAATTCGAGTTAGACATCAAAAACAAATGCAGTCGACGAGAAAAATCGATTGGCGAAGACAGAATTTCGAAAAACGCTCAAAAAAAAATTACAGCCATTTCAAAACCAGGGAATTTCTTGACACACCCTGTATTTTTGAAGGTGTGGTTTTTCTGTTGATACCACATTTTTTATTTAGTTCGTTTAGGTTTTCAAATTTTTTTACTGATCTCAACCTTAGCTTATACCGTAAATATTTAATAAACGGTTCTTACAGTTAACTATTCAATTTGTTTGCTTTTAACCTCAACATTGTTTACGTACGACCACTCATTTTGTAGATCTTTCCAAACTCTACAAAATGAGTGGTCGTACGTTTTAAAAAATAAACAATGTTGGGGATAAAAAAGCAAAACAAATTTGAAAATGGTTAACTGTAGGGGGCTCCGTTTATTAGAGTACAAGAAAAACTGACGCCTAACGGCGCCATACAATAACGGTGAGACTGACTGAAGAAAAACTTCGAGTTCGTAAAATTCAAATATTTCAAAAAGGCGGCAATTCAAACGCTTTTTTTCCGAATATTTTGCGTAATTTTCGAAGGTAAATGAAATTTGACGTAAAATTTTTCGGAGGTCCGAGTTTTCTCCCGATTTTAAAGGGCGAAATATCGTCGCTAGTATTAGACATCCAATACTCGAAAGATAGAGAAAGAGTTCTAGTATGGGGCTTTGAAAAAATCAGAACGAATGATAAGACATGTCTTGGGTAACGATTGAAAAGAAAAAAAACAAAAACAAAACGTGACGGACACCAAAAAATCACTCCACCGTAATACTAAGTAGAGATTTACGGTAATCGTGGTCAAATATATACTTTTTGTAATATTTGTCTTAAAAGTATCACAGTACCTATAAGTATAGCCCAAATGCTAGAAGTTGAGAGAATCTGCATGTAGGGTGGCTATAAAACAGAAAATTAGGTAATTTTTTATGCTACGTATCAAAAGACACCTTATATTGCTTGTGTTTTACAGGTGCCTGCTGGCCGAGCTCTATTTTGTGCAATTCTGCCTCGGAAACACATGAATGGGCTTGTGGGTGATCCCTGTAAAAACAAAATTATAATTATTTCATAATGTACAGAATTTACCTGTAGAAAACTGCCCATAGAGAAAATATGAAGAAACCAAGAAAAGCATGGCTGTAAAACACCCACGGCCAACCAACTAAAATCAACACTTACTGTATTTTCTCTGATAGCTCCTCCGGGGGGACTTATTTTTTGGATGTCCGAAAATCGGAAAAATTTGAGGTCAATCCCGAGATTTTTGGGTCAAAATTTAAAATCGAAAAATCGGAATCGGTAGAGCTCGTGGGAGTTAAGAAACGCAATAAACAGCTTTGCACTCTGGGTTGAGATATAGGTCCTCAAAGTTGAGGGGTCATTGAAGCAGGGGGAGCTATTAGAGGTAATACGGCAATTTAAAATTTCTAGGGCTTCGGATTAGGACTCTCCCAAAACTGCCCCAACCCAAAAGGTTTTTTTTGTCGACAATATTTTTGGTGTATAATGTCAAAAATACGTTTTTTGCTTTGTCAATTCTGTGATTTGTATTCTAGTCATAAAGAAACCATCTACAGATCAGAACCCAAACCGCAAGATGGACAAAGCAAAAATCGTGGTTTTATTACACACCGAAAAATATTGTTGACAAGAAAAATCGATTGGTGGTAACAGAAATTAAATAAGAAAAAAAAGTAACGGCCATTTGTAAAAGCTAAAATTTTTTGATACACCCTGTACAATCTTGCACACCAATGTTGGCGCTAGAGTACAATCGGGATGTTTTTGGTCTTGATCCCCCTGTTGATTTTTTCGAAAATTTTTTTTGGAATTTTTTTCTTTCCTTTATCACTATTTTGATAATATAAAAGGTACTACGGACGCATGAAGCGCGGAATCAAACTCTATGGAACAAAAGATGCCTTGATAGTTTTATATATTGCTCGTTTGGTACTTTAACAGAATTGTAGAGGGTGTACCAAAAAGACTAAAGCATTTTTAAAAACTTTTTTTTGCAAGGGCTGGTTGATAAAGCTGCCAAAAAAATGTTTTTTCTGCCAACCAAATGTTTTTTAAGTGTCGGGGGAAGGGAAATGGGAGGGAAATGCAAAGGGAAATGCAAATTTAGCTAGCCTAAAAAATTCCATGTACATGTAAATGCTTATTGAAAAGTATTTGAGTATGATTTGCATAAAAAAGCTGTTCATAGGCTCTAGAAAGCCACAAAATCAAAAGATCAATCAAATACTCAGTAAAGAGCTATGTTAACAACATTATTCAAATCTAAGCTCGAAAACGGATACATGCAGTGTAGAGCAGGGTACGTAACTCAAAATTAAAAAAAAAGTAGCTTTTGATGTTCGTGATTCTTACATTGTTAAAAACTTTAATCAGACCCACCTGTTTGAGCCAGTATTCCAGCAAGTGGGAAACTTATGACTACAGACAACTGAATATACCTTAAACCAAATCAATTTAACAGTGTATTCAGCCGAAAGTAGATCTCACCCACTCAACACTGCCAGAAACAGACCTCTCTCAGCCAGAGGAGACCAGTTAGTAGTTATGGATCCTACGACAGGAAATAGGTTGGTAAATGCTGTTCCCTAAAGTAAAACAAATATCAAGTGGATTTTTTCACTTGGCAAGAATAAGAAAGCTACCGTAAAAAATCTGACAACACAAAGCAAATAGAAATTAGAGGTAGCTGCTATAGGAATCAAAGCAGTAGACAGGCTCACCACTATCCCAATCTAAATTTTTGACTATCATTATTTTTGAAAAGTTTAGATAGAAATACAGCTAGTTGAGTGCGCCAAGCTCCAAAACGCTGCATGCACATAGTGATGGGCAGGAAACAAATTAAACAGCCTCCAAATGCAGCTAAAATATATATGTTAGGTTGTTCGGAAAGTCATGAGAATAACCATGTGATTTGCTTAGTCATGTGTTTTCAACTGGCTGTAGCAAAGATATCTATATGCATTTTTGATCTAGAGTACTTCTCGGAATCATGTCTAAGGCATGTGGGTGTGCGCATCTCAACTCTAAAGCCCCATGCGCCCCTGGGGCTCAAGCCCCCAAGCCCCAGGGGCCGCATGGGGCTTGGGGGCTTGAGATGCGCACACCCACATGCCTTAGACATGATTCCGAGAAGTACTCTAGATCAAAAATGCATATAGAGCATCTTTTTGCTACGACCCAGTTGAAAAACTAGGCATGACTAAGCAAAAAAAATCACATGGTTTTTCTGTGAACTTTCAAAAGCCGACCCTCCTGAGTTCCTTAATTTTGTGCCTAAGTTCATTGACCTCTTTGTACCCTTTTTATTTGAGATAAATAAACGGTTAATAGCTCAGTTTGTAGAGCAAGAAACGGTGCTTCTAATGGTATATTGAATTATCAAAAATGTCTTAAATTTATCCAATAAAAGTGGTTTTAAAAAAGGCCGGATAATTATGCACCAACCTAATAATATGATTTGGTATGCGAAAAAGCTGAAATAGGTGACGAAAAACTTAGATATTTCAAATTTTTTGTTTAAATTTTTTTATTGATTTTTGGAAACTTTGGTTCATTTGAGTACCTTTTCTTCCTATTTTTTGAAACCTTATTTGGTCAGTTGACAGCTTGTTCAGGGTGGCCAACTCAAATTTAAAAAAAAGATGGGAAAATTTTTCCAAAAAGTGGCATGCTAAGCAAATTTCTTTTGAAAAGGTGGCAAGTTGGTCACCTCGAGCTTGTTAAGAAGCTGAGATTCTGGACTGCACGATACTGAAAAAAATTGAAACAATTAGCGCGGAAATTTAGAGAAAATGCCAATTTAATGTCAATTTTGGTTTTTCGTGAGATATTTCAGCTTTTTGCAAACCAAATCAGAATGAGCCCAATTCTTTACCAATAATGGCCTGAATTTTTTCATGGCGTTTTTTTAAAAGTTCATGTTTTGAGCCTTTTACCGAAAATTTGTTCTTTTTTCCAAGAACAATTGCCTTGGGAAGCTAAGGTAACCCAACATTTTTAGCAGGCAAAAACTTTGGTTAAATTTTGTTTTCGTCAAAATTACTCAAAAAATGCTGAAAATACCATAGGGAAAGTTGACCCTACCGGAGTATACCCCCCCCCTAAATGAAATTTTTTTCAAAGTGTTTCCAAACACCCTATATCAACCTAAAATCACCTCAGAAGTTCAAAAAAGACATTATTTTTGTGTTCTGGTCAATAAAAAATTGAGTTTTGGGCATTTTGAAATTTCGACCATTTGGCTGTTTTACCATGTTTTGGTCACTGAAGCTGGGCAAAAAGAGCCTCTAAATGCATTTTTGATCAAGAGTCTTGCTCGGAATTATGTCTAGGGTAAGTGAGTGCGCGCATCTCTAACCGACCAAGCCCCCTGCGCCCCCTTTTAGAGGCGTAGGGGGCTTGGTTGCTTGGGGTTGAGATGCGCACACCCACATACCTTAGACGCAAATCACTGAGTGACTCTGGATGCATAAAAATGTATGCATACCAGAGTTTTCTATGCGGTAGGCCCCAGTTAACAAAACTGTGTTCAAATTCCATCTTTTGGGGTCAAGGTACCTCAACATCTGATTTACTAAGTTATAATAAACAGAAATCAACTAAAAATACCAAAATTCAAGATTAAAAATCGACTTTTTATAGAAAAAGTAGGTGAAAACACCTTTTTTATCGTGTTCAACGTGTAGGAAATGCTTAAAATGGTTAAAATGGTGTTTTGAAAAAGTTCAAAAACAATTTCATTAGGGGTTGGTATACTCCGGTAGCGCCGAAAAGTTTTACTTTGTTTTCGACAAAAACATTTGACACAAAAAATCTGACCTTGGTCCTCCAAGGCAACTTTTTTGTTCCTTGTTTTTGGTTTATCACTTGCTCAAAAAATTTCAACCAAAAAATAAAATTTACATGCTAATAAAAGCATCTTTTGAGTGTTGGTATAGGCAAATCTCCTCTCCGCTAGTGGTAGGTCCCAACTATTGTAATCCACGGACAAGGAAGTGGATTTAATTGTGCCATTGTTGACACCACTGCTATTGTTATGGATCACATACAGAGGTGAGGAATGCAAGTCCATCATCACAACAATGGCTGGGTTGAATGAAATTGCGCTGAAATTTTGCACTTTACTTAAAAAATAACAAAAACAACATTTGTTGTTGGTTCTCTACTACCTACCATCCGAGCACAATAGCCAAACTGAAGGTTCCAAGCACCAGTATGCAGTGTCTAGTATGACCGCCACACGCAAAAGAGGTAATTTCTTTAACAGGTTGCTTCTCCGGAATTGCCGCCATTTCTCCCACCTTGTCCATTGCCAGGTTTTTCATGTGGACCTTGCTACTGCTGCTGAATTGTTGGAAGTAGTAGTAGTACTAGGATTTACAGCAGCATTTTAGAAGGAACAAGGTGGAAGTCTAAAAGGGGACTCAGATTAAAAGTTTGTTTAGCACAAATGGATGAGCAACAACCGTGCCATTTTTACTGTACATAAAAAGGCAAAAATGTGTCCCTGTGAAAGTTCTCAAGAATAAAACTTATTTTTCAATAAATTTAACACTTTAGAAGTGCATATACAGTCAACCCTCGTTAATCCGCCACCCCTAGGGACCGGCCTTGGGGTGGCGGATTAACGAGGGTTGACTGTATAACGTCAAGTCTCAATTTAAAATCCATCCGAAAGTTCATTCTCGTGTCCGACAATCTTTTTAACCAATTTTTTAAGCAATTTGGCAATTCTAATCAGTTAGTCTGGTCGCCGAGCATTTCTGAGAATCAGGTTAGTTATGCCACTTAAAAGCGTGACTCCCGATATAGCATTGGGAGAATTTATACTCATTGATCAAGCGCTAATCAAGGTTTTCTTGCAGCAATATTGCATCAAGGTCCCATCAAGGTTTTTTGACTAAAAAAAGTCTGACGCTACTTGCATATACTCGCCTTCAACACCCCCAAATCGACTGGGTACTCCCCCCTGGTTATCACTTCCTGGATACCAGAACCCTAACTACTCGGAATTTACGCACATTACCTGGAGTCTCCCCCAACCGTTTGGATTATAAGTACTTCAAGCCTAGTTAAGTACCCCAGCCACTCGGAGTACGTACCTTATTCCCGTGGAAGATATTCCGACCACTTGGATTGTACACAACCCCTGGGTGAATAGTCAGACCACCGGACAAATACCTCAACAAGAGATTTTTTTGTCAAAATTTGAAATTCAGGCCAAAATTTTTGCGGGAATTCAAATTTTCACAGTCAGAAAATAACTTTAATCGCTTAAAATCCGCTTCAATTTCAAGAAGTATGAGCGGGGCCAATGAAAAACAGAAATTTTACTAAATTTCATGCTTCAAGTATGACTGCAAAATAGAACTCTGACCAAGAAAACACGGCAAGATAGCCGAAAAATTTGTATAAATATAACCTCAATTGATTCTCTTCCTTAAAAGTGACAAAATGTACCAAAAATATCTCTGTTTTCGGTTTCTCTACATCTTACATCTAATTTAATTTCTGTCTTCATTGAATTTGTGTGCACCCGCGCTCCTGCCATATGGAATAGCTGCAGCTTGATGTCGCATAAAAGATTGTAGATTTTCTTGTGAGATTATATACTTCCATGATATTGACAGTCTTCAAAGAAATCCAAGTTTCTTCGTTTAATCTTCTTAGCGTTCTTGCCGATGTGATAGAGACTTGTGACCAGGGTGGTATACTCGACGATTACCTCAGCCATCAGCCTCAGGCGGCTGAGTTGGAAATTTTTTCCTCAGCCGTCAATCGGGCCAAAATTTTTACCTCAGCTAGCTGATGGCTGAGTTAAGCTCAGCCGGCTGAGTTCAAACTCAACCGACTGACTTAAATTTAAGGTAAAGGGACGATTGGCCGATTTTACGCACATGCAGTAAAATGCGGTACCTTTGCTGTTCCAAGTACTTTTTAACTTAATTTGTGCACAGTTGTTTACTGTCGTTACTTGTGAGATATGCCCCTATGATATACGTACAGCACAAATGAAGTTGGGAAACAACTTTAGACAGCAAAGGTACCGCATTTTACTACATGTGTGTAAATCGGCCAAACGTTTGGCCGATTTTACGCATATGCGTAAAATCGGCCAATCGTCTACGCACCAAATTTAACAATTAGCAACAGCAACAAATCTATCACTGAATCTTCGGCTAAACTGCACTATTACGCACTGTCCGTAAATGGCCCCAAACCATTTTTTTTTCAATTATGTTTTAATGGTTGTTGACCTGAAAAAGACCAATAAAGATAGGATTTGAACATAGTTTCGAATACTGTGACCTACCGCATAAAAAAACTATGGTATGCATGCTTTTTTCATGCATCCATATTCACGTTTGAGTGATTTGTGTCTAAGGTATGTGGGTGTGTGCATCTCAACCCCAAGCCACCAAGCCACCAAGCCACCAAGCCACCAAGCCACTAAGCCACCAAGCCCCCTCCGCCTCTTCGGCTAAACTACACTATTACCAATATTACCAATATTACCAAGTTATTGTGCGTACGGCCAGCGCGTAATAGTGCATTCCAGCCGAATCTTCTTTATTAACTGAACACTTCAAAATTGTCAGAAAAACAGTCAAAAGTCAACAAAAAACGCGTCAGCCGGCTGACTTCCAAAAATTTTACCACAGCCATCAGCCGGCTGAGGTTACCACCCTGCTTGTGACCATTGATCGCCTGATAATGTTCGGAAAATCGTCCACTTTTCTAATTTTTCGACAGCTTTGGAAACATCATAAAATAGGTACATTTTGTCACTTTTATGCAGAGGAATTAATAAAAAAATATGCAGATAATCATCAGTAACAAAACGTAAGATAGCATTTACAGTGCTGTAAACCACAAAGTCAATGTGATCGAGATTAGTTTAGTACAAGATTAGTACAGATCAGCTAGCTTCCAGCCGTTTCAGTCTTGCCTTTTTTGTATGATAAGCTTCTACTAGTCAATATTAAAAAACTCATTATTCTGTAGATATCAAAACTTAGATGGACCGCTTTACAGAAATTCAAAAAAAACCGACGCTACTTGCATATGCCTCCCCCCAAATCAATTTTTTTTAAAGTGTTTCCAAACACCCTATATCCATACTTGGACACGCAAAAAAAAGAGCGGCAGCGGCGGCGGCGGCGGCGGCGAGCGGCGGGCTGCCAAAAAACAGCGGCAGCGGCGACGGAAGGGCCAAAAAGCCGCGGCGGCGGCAGTGGCAGCGGCGGGTCAAAATGAGCGGCGACGCTAGCGGCGTGTGAAAAAATCTCATTTGCTATTTTATTTAAAAAATTTGAGTCTTTTATTATGAAAATTATGTAATTCAAACTAATAGAAAATTTTTTTTAACAATTAACTTGGGAATTTAATCAAAAATTATTTGAAGGTTCAAACAAGTAGCGAAAGCAGCGACGGCAACTAAAAGAAAAGCGGCGGAGGCAGCGGCGGCTGAAAAAAGCAGCGGCGCCGCCCGTCCAAGTATGCCTATATCGACTCAAAATCGCCTCAGGAGTTCAAAAAAGACATTATTTTTGAGTTCTGGTCTATAAAAAATCGAGTTTTGGGCATTTTGAAATCTCGACCATATGACTGTTTTACCCTGTTTTTCAATAAGGGACTTGGCAAAAAGTACCTCTAAATGCATTTTTGATCGAGAGTCTTGCTCGGAATTATGTCTGAGGTAAGTGAGTGCGCGCATCTCTAACCAACCAAGCCCCAGAACCTGAAAATAATGTCTTTTTCAAACTCCTGAAGCGATTTTAGGTCAATATAAGGTGTTTGGGAACATTTAAAAAGTACTTGACTTGGGGGAGGTGGGTATATGCAAGTAGCGCCGAAAAACCGGCAAAAAATTCACCAATAAGCCAGTGCAATGCATCAAAAGTCGTGATTTTACAAAAACACTTTCTCAAACTCAAACCATGCAATTGCAACAGAATGGCAGTTGTATTCGCATTAAATAGGCCAGAACATTTTCCACGCACAATTAAAAGGCGAAAATAGTGGTAAGCTAAAGTTATTATTGGGTAGTAGCATCTATTGTTGGGCTGATTGTTTTGTTGGCAGCAGCTTATGAGGGAAAAAAGTGAGGGAGAAGAATGCATGAGTGACTGTTCAAGAAAAGAAGAATTCCCCAAAATAATCACTGCTTGTTCCTATTGGCAGCCGACACAATCAATAAGTAGATAACAATAAAAAGGCAATCACTACTGCAGTTGTGGAACGTTTTAATTGTTGTTTTGGAAGATTTTGCTTCTTTTTGAGGGTGGCGCATCCCACCACGTTGTTGTTTCTACTACATGTGACTTTTGTTGGGAGGGAATTGCTTTTTTTAGCATTTACAGGGATTTACCCAAAATAAATTTTATTTTCGAATTTGAAATAGGGCGATTGTAAGCGATTTATCGAATTGTAAATTGATGAAACCCGGGTGCGCAGATCAAAAATCCATAAAGCAATATTTTGAACCGAAAAATCGGCGCTAGTTTCATATAATCCTGCCCCCTCCCCTCCATTTACCTACATTTTTGAAGTTTTTTATCAGTTGTCTTTGGCCAGTCTAGTCCAAAAAGTAGCGAAAATTACGATATACCAGTACTGTAATGAAAATTAAAATTTTTGCCATCAACTCGTACGCCTCTTGATAAGTCTATAAATTTTTGCTATTATCGAGATACAAAGGTCTTAATAACAAAAGTTTTAATTTTTTGGGGCTGAAGTGCCTTGTATCGCCTCCTTCCAAAACAGCCCAAAAACATGTTTTCAGGGCGCGGCCGAACATTTTTCAGAAAAAAAATATTTGACCAAAATTTGACTTTTTGCCTTGGGTGACCAAGGTAATTCACCCTAAAAGGGTATCCAGATACCTTAAAAGATAGTATTTGAGCGTAGTTTTGTTAACTGGGGCCTACCGCATGAAGAAACTCTGGTTTGCATACATTTTTTATACATCCAGAGTCACTTTCAAGTGATTTGTGTCTAAGGTATGTGGGTGTGCGCATCTCAACTCCAAGCCAACAAGCCCCCGAAGTGTGCGCAGAGGGCTTGATGGGTTTACCTTAGTATCCCAAGGCAGAAAGTCAAATTTTGGTCAAACAACTTTTTTTTGAAAAATGGTCGGCCGCGTCCTAAAAACATGTTTTCTTGATGTTTCAGGTGCCAATGCGTTGAAAAAACATGCTTTTGGGCTGTTTTGGGAGGAGGCGATATAAGACACTCCGGCCTTTTTCGGACGAGACTATTCAAAGACAACTGGCAAAAGACTCAAAAATGGAGATAACTAATTTGAATGAGAAGGTGACTGTTTATCAAGAGTTAACTGTTAGAAAAAATTTCATTGCGAAATCATAAATTATTTTTAAAATTTTCCAAAAAATTTGTTTTTTTTTTCGAAAACAAAAACTCAAAAGCCGAAAATAATCTAAAGCAGGACATCTGTGCACCCTTGATGAAACCCTTATTTAAAGGGGTTTCACTATTAGGGCGGGGTTGGTGAATTTGATACAAAAACACCAACTTCCCGAGTCTCCAGATATTTATTTTTTCAGCAAAATGAGAAACTTTTTTTGCGAAGTTACTCCATGCAAATGTCCCCAGCGAAAAAAATGATTTCATGCACATTTAATAAAAATTTAAATTCTCGATTTTGGCCCCCTTCAGTTCAAAATTTTTAGCTAAAGTACAGGGTGTCCCAAAAAAAACCCTATACTTTAAGTGGGCCGCTAGACCAATTGTTATTTTTATTTTTTTGCAAACAATATGTCATTTTGTAGGCCTGCCAATACTCTGTCGAATGGTATACAGTCAAACCCCGATATAGTGCGACTCCGATATAGTGCGAACCCCGATATAGTGCGACCTTGAGCTCGACCCATTTGGTCAAAAGTCTTTAAAAGTCTCGATAGTGCGAGTCCCGATATAGTGCGAGTCTCGTTATAGTGCGAATTTTGTTTGGTCCACAGGGGTCGCACTATATCGGGGTTTGACTGTATAAGCATTATATAAGTTACTTAGGTGTCATAAATAAATAAATAGACAAAGCCGAAAGTTTAGGTAGCATTTAAAATCCAAGAATTTTCAGTTTTTGTTCAAGTAGCTGGTGGTCAAAAAGTTTGATATAATAATATTTTAGCACTTGTCGTAGCGCAGATGGAGAGCTATGAAACCCATTGTACAGAAATTTTTCTGAGAGTATGAGTGTTGAGATATGGCTTCTTGGAAAAAACCAAAATGGACCCGGAATTCAAATCCTGCCTAAACTTTTGGCTTTGTCTATTTATTTATGAAACCTAAGTCACTTACAGAATGTTTATACACCATTTGATAGAGAATCGGCAGGCCTACAAAATGACATATTGTTCGCAAAAAAATAAAAAGTGGTATAGCGGCCCTCTTAAAGTTTACGTTTTTTTGTGACATCCTGTACTGTAGATAAAAAATTTGAACTAAAGGGGCACCAAAATCGAGAATTTAATTTTTTTTCAGATGTGCATGAAATCATTTTTTTCGCTGGGAACATTTGCATGGAGTAACTTCGCAAAAAAAACAGTTTTTCATTTTGTTGAAAAAATACATATCTGGAGACTCGGGAAGTTAGTGTTTTTATATCAAATTCACCGACCCCGCCCTAATAGTGAAACCCCTTTAAATAAGGGTTTCATCCAGGGTGCACAGACAGATAGAGTTTTGATAAGGTAAGGGATTTGTATAAGCTCCAGCGCCTCGCGTAAAAATTTTAATCTCTGGTGTTGATGACAAAAGAAGACCTATGGCTTGTTCACGTACTTCGAGTTCGAGTTCGTGATCGAGTTCGGATTTTTTGGCTACGTGAACACCTTTGGTCCGAACTCGAACTCGAACTTGAAGTCGAACTCGAACTCAAACTCGAAGGTGTTCACGTACTTCGAGTTCGACTTCGAGCTCAACTTCAAATTCGAGTCAAACTTGAAAGTCTCCATGTGTTGAATATGTAGTCGTCATTGTTACGGAAACGGTTTATTATAGAATAATTATGAATTTTATCAGAAAATATCAGAATAAAGCTTGTTGAATTTTTTAATGGTAATGGGAATGTTGACTTCCAAGAGCAAATAATTTAATTGATCTTCACGCAGTAATTTTTCAAAGTAGTTCATAGTGATTGGACTTATTTTTATCGTCCTTATAACAAAATCATGAATTAATATACATAAATAGTAACATTGACTAAATGAATACTTTCAAGTTTGACTCGAACTCGAAGTCGAACTCGAAGTACGTGAACACCTTTGAGTTCGAGTTCGTGTTCGAGTTCGGTTTTTTTCGCTACGTGAACACCCTTGATCCGAACTCGAACTTGAACTCGAACTCGAACTCGAAGTACGTGAACAAGCCACTACCCAAATGCCGGAACCGCTGCTTCTTTTTTTTTTGAAATATAGCAGCGACTTATTGGGTTGCTCCATAAGTTCGTGGGCGTTTATACGTAACAGACCATATTTATGTATGGGTTGCAATATTTTTGATCAATAAGAATTGGCACTCAATTAATTGTTGGGTTTCAAAATCGAAATTTTGACTGCACAATTTACGATTTGAAACCCATCGGTTAATTAATAATCGTTTATGCATAAAAAAAATAATCGTTTATTAATTAACCAATGGGTTTCAAGTCGTAAATTGTGCTGTCAAAATTTCGATTTTCAAACCCAGCAATTAATTGAGTGCCAATTCTCAGTTATAAAAAATTTTGCAACCCATACATAAATATGGTCTGTTACGTATAACCACCCACGAACTTATGGGCCAAACTAATACTATTATCGCATGTTTACTTATCTTTTATCGTTTTTTTTGGATTTTTTTGTTGTCATTAATAATTTTTTACCTTTGCTCTAGAATAACTTTTAGAAATTAAAGAAATATATTGCTTTTTTCTTTGTTTACTTAGCAAATCAGGATTATTCGCTATTCTGAATTCTAGATAAAAAAAAGTGATATGCATATGCAGGTTTTTCGAAAAAAAATATACTTTAACAACTTTTAAGAGTTTTGCCGATTTTTATGAAAATAGATCATTTTATCCAGGGCTGCCAACTGTACTTTATTTAAAGTTTTGTACTTTATTTGGGACCTGAAATCTTTCGAAATTTTGAGATTTTCAGTCAAAGCACTGGATAAAATCGCACTTTGTGAAAAAAATAATTCTTTTTTTAATAGACCTGGAACCCGCCTTTGCCATTGGCGGCGAACATACGTCTTTGAATAAAAAAGATTATAGAGTAAAAAAAGAAAAGAAATAGATTTGGAGCTTCAAAGTATATATATTACTCCTGGTTGAAGGAGGTAAAGTTATTTAAGTTATTTTAAATGTGGCCTCGGGGCGCAGTGGATAAGCGTTTGTGTCGTATGGCCCAAAATGAGTCACAGCTATGATCGTATGCGTTCAGTTTACTTTTTTTGGCTCGTTTGACCAATGTCAAGGAGTAAATAAACTTTTTTAGCGCTAGATGCGGAATCAGCGACACCAATTACCCCTAGACATTGGTCAAACGAGCCAAAAAAAGTTAAGTGCACCTGTGCACCATTTTGGACAGTAAAACACAAACGCTTATCCACTACGCCATCGAGGCCCAACTTTCAAGCCTGAGTTGCCTCCGAGCCACCCCTCCCCCTTCCTTTTAAAATCAATCGTTAACAACAAAAACAAAAAAATTCAAAAAATTATATTGCAACAACATACAGGCGATGAAGCATAAGAACTAGTTTTTTTTTAAATTAAATTTTTAATAATTTTTAATAAAATGATTTGACACTTAATATTTGAAAAAGCAAATGCTTTACAGTCAAACCTCGATTTAACGAAACCTTTGATTTAACGACATTTTTTCTGGTCCCTAGGGGGTTCGTTAAATCGAGGTTTGACTGTATATAAAACAGGTACCAAAGTTACTTTATAGATATATAGTAACTGTGATAGTAATCAGCACTTTTTTTACGGAAAAAGGTCCAAAAATTTCCTAACCACAAACAATTATAACGCTGGTACACACGCCTATGTTCATTTTTTTTTGCCCTGAAGCTGAGTAAAATCAGAAATTGTTTTAAAGTTCACATAGGTTATAGTCTACCCTCGACGATCCGACACCCAAAGCCGTCACAAAAGGGTGTCCTACTATCGAAAGTCGATTCTACCTTTTTCGCCTATCCCTGTTGTTTCGTGACTTAAGAGGGTGTGGATTTACAAAAACAGAGCAACACGCTGCAAATTCACCTTAGTAGACAGCAAATATGGTTTCAAAAAGGTGACTCTGCAGGAATTTGCATAATTAGAGCCCAAATTTGGCTGTGAGAACAAAGGTGACTACGTATACACATACACTTACATGTGCCCATAGCAGCAAACTGGCATTAATAATTCAGTAGCGGCAGAGGAACACCATGTTTTTAGGATGGACAAATATTGATAAAAAGTGATTTTCTCATTTGATTGAAGTCAATCAAATGAGAAAAAGGAAAAAATAGTTTATTGTTGAATTGACTGTGCTTGTTTGTGCACTGGATTAAACAAAAAGCTTTTTTATTGTAATTCAATGCTTGCTTCTACTAAAGCTTTTTTTTGTGCTTAAAAAGATGACTACTAGACTATTTTTAACAGACTGGATGACGCATTGTATTCTATTTTTTTATCTTTGTAAAGGTCAGAAAAGTTAAGTAACAGTATTTCACCTCAAGATTTTCAATACAGTGCAAAAATAGAATTGTTCTGTTCCAGTATAGGTATCTCAAAATAAAAAACAAATTCGAATAACATTCCAGAACATATTCGTTTTTCTGCTCAATACAGTAAAAAAACATCTCTATCGGGTGGGTGGGTGGTTGGTTCACACTTTTTATGAATTATCAAAAAATATGGTCATAAAAGGCTCAAAAATTTCTGTTGCGGGATTTTTTAGATTAGCCTTGATGTCAGCTTTCGTTTAAAAAAAACAGCGGCGAGAAATTCGCATTTTTAAGAGGGGCGTTGACAAAAGTATGCAGGCCATTGTCGAGTTTTCCAATAAAAGTTATGTTTTTGCCATTTGCAGGCCATTTTTTAAGAAAAAATTTTGTTTGAGATTTTTTACCTTTTTTCGCAAACCCGTGTAATCTATCAGACTGCGCAATGATTTTTTTGGTTTCGCGCGTGTTTTGCGATCAGTTATCAATTATTAATAGGCACAAACACTATGGAGGCGCCGATAGGCGCCTTTTACCCCTTGTCTCTAAATACTTGGCCCTATATGAGAATCGGTCCCATTTTTTGCCTTGGTCCTCCCTGTTGATTTTTTGTGCATTTTTAATTCCGACAATTCATCGCTTGACAACATTCACATCGCTTCCACACTTATTGCACTCCATCGTATTTCGCAGAAGCTTCAGATTTGCCAGTAAAGTGATCGTTTCATCAGTAGATAGTTTGAACAAATTTCGTAAACGAATGCTTTCCAAATCAACATATTCGAGATCGACAACAAGAACTTTGCGAATCATTCTACTAAAGCAAAACACTCATGTATTGTGGAAAATAAAGAAATTAAAAAATTGGCAAAAATGCACAAAAAATCAACAGGGGGAACCAAGGCGAAAAAATGGGACCGATTCTCATATAGGGCCAAATACTTTCTGACCAAAAAAAATTGATTTTTCTCAAAAAAATTCCTCCCATCCCTCATGGGTAGATGGTCAGTTTAATGTGTTTAGGGTCATTTTTGGGTTATTTATCAAATTTTTGGATATTGGCAAAAAGACTATCTAAATGCATTTTTTATTATGAATCTCGCTCGGAATCATGTCCGAGGTAAGTGTGTGTTGGAGACAAAAACTTAAATTTCTAAAATACCATTTAAAATACCTGTCTAACTGTTGTGCTATAAAAGCGTGAGAACTTTTTAAATATTCCCCTAGTCATGAACATTAATTTTTGCTTTTTTATATTTAAAACAAATGCTTTTTTGGATGTAATTTTTTAAATCTTTGGCAGGAATTCCTTTTATCGCCTAACCCAAAATCACGTTTTTATGGTTTCTATAGCTGTATCAGACCGTGAAAACGATAGAAAACCTGTTTTTTCAACCCGGAAGGGCATTCCTGGAAATGCCTTATTGGGGGGGAGGAGTTGGTGGGTATATGACAGTAGGTCAATTATGGGGGTGTATATTACAGTAGCGGGCCTAAGCCTAAGCTTGGGGAAGCCTAAGCCTAAAGCCTAAACCTAAGCCTAAGGTAATGCTTGGGGTGAATGGGGTGAGTATGGCTGAAAAGTGGAAAAGTTGTTTTTTTAAGCCGCGGGCATGTTGGGGTTGGTTTGTACCTGAAATAACAAAAAAAAATCGGTCATAAAAGTCAAATTTTGGTAAAAAAAAAATTTCCAGGAATGCCCTTCCGGGTGGAAAAAACAGGTTTTCTATCGTTTTCACGGTCTAATACAGCTATAGAAATCATAAAAACGTGATTTTGGGTTAGGCGATAATAGGAAGTTTAGCCAAATCTTTTATAGCATGTAATATCCATATAAATTTTTTTGCTAATTTTTGTGTCCTAATTCTGTGTCTTCTTGCTTCATTTACAGTCAAACCTCGTTTATCCGGCACCCCCAAAAGTTCATTCCCGCCTTGGGTCCGACACTTTCTTCAGCTCAATTTTCGAAGTCTTTTGCTAAATGTGATTCGCCAGTCTAGTCCGAAATATTGCAAGGATTTTGATTTTGCCATTCGTTTTTCCAAAATCTTTAGACCCGCGGACGTCGGTTATCCGGCACCTGATTTTCAAAAAGGGCTCAAAAAGGGGGGACCTCGCACGAGGAGGAATTCATGTTGAGAGGCATTACTAGCTGTTATGCTGGAATTTAAATAAAAATGTATTGAAAATTGCGTTTGTTTTTAAAAGGGTCATATCTTTTCATATTTTTTCACATTTTGTACTGTTCTTTTCTGCAAACAAATCGGCAAAGCACAGGCTTTCGAGTGAGATATTATGTGTGATATTAAGTAATGAAAATCGACAAGCAAAATTAATCGACGGATTAGGCCCAGACACCCTGTACTAAAATGTTCACCAAAAGAAATTTTAAAAATCTAGATCCTCATGCTTTCAAACCACTTTTTGCTATTCAAAAAGCCGCCTTTTCGCTCAATTGACTGGCTGCCAATTTGCTACTTGCTAAAGAGATTTTGATCGAAGTACTGGTCTGTGCAGCGGGAAAGCAGAGACAGAACAGAGAACTTTGACTATATCTTTACTGGCGCATTCCTTCCAACCAAATTGTTGTTCAAGTTTGGCCAAAAAAAACTAATTTTCTGCTTGCATTCCCCAGCGGATGTTTTTGAAGAGATCTTTTTGTGTCGTGATTTACATTTGTTTATGTGTTGTTCATTGTTTCGTTCAATTTAGTGAGATATTTACTTATTTGGGTGATATTTAGGACTTGTGATATTATAAATGCGTATTGTGGGATGGTTGACGACCATCTGCTTGAGCACATTATTCATAACTCACTGCCTTGTTGCCAATAATAGTTCTGATTCTTCTAAAAAGGTACATTAATTTAATACTTTTTGCTGAAGTAATTAAAGTTCATACCTCTAGTCTAATTTCTTAAGAATTGAAAATTTTTTTAATTGGTGTATGGTGGTCATATTTTAGAAGAGCAAAGCCCAATGTATAATGGGATCTTTATTATTTCGCTCCCCCACCCAAAAGGGGACATAACTTTTCCCTCGATTATAAACATTGCCATTGTTGTCGTCTAGTAGCTAAGTAACAAGACTAAAAAAGGAGCCTCTTGATAAAATACATATGCTGTATAAAATATGGATAAAATCTAGCCGCACTGGAGTCGCACATTCTCGGAGTAGATCCGAAAGCGGCTTGCAAGTGTTGTTACGCTCGATGATCTCATAGCTTATTTATAACGGGTGGAACATAAGTTCGGAATGGATTTTCAAAGCCTTATATCTTATCAATTTTCCTATCACACATTAAAAATCTCAGTACCATTTTGAAGCCCTCTTCTTCTTCTTTCAAACGATATATCATCAATATACATTATTCAATAAAATGACCACCATTGGCATCAATACATAAACGGAGTCTTTTTGGAAAATTGTCAATGGCTTTCTGGATCATCTTCTGCGGAATTGCATCCCATTCTTTCACCAGTGAAGCTTTGAGTGCAGCGATTGATTTGTGGGGCTTGGAGCACGCTTTCGACTGCAGATATGGCCACACGAAATAATCCATCACATTCAGGTCGGGAGGGTTTAGCGGCCAGTCACCTTTGATAGCAGCATTGTCCCCCCAGTGAGAGTCAACTTTGATGAAATTTGGAAAATGTTCTTCGATCCATCTCTTAGTTTCCACGGCCCGATGCGAAGGAGCCCCGGATTTTCCAACAAGACGTTTTATATCGTTTGAAAAAGGAAGAACAGGGCTTCAAAATGGTACTGAGATTTTTAATGTGTGATAGGAAAATTGATACCGTATAACCTCTATTAATTAGACATGTCTAATTATTTTTCAATACACCTCGGTGGGTGCCTCATTATTAGAGGGGGCCTTATTAATAGAGGGTGTCTAATTATTTTTCAATACCCCTGAAGTGAGCCTCAAATTGGCGCCAAAAAAATTATGCCTGAATTGCTGCGTTTTTTCTGCGTGTTCTTTCAGCTTTCCATTCCCAGTTTCCCCATCTCTATCATATCCAATCAAGATCTTTTAGATGTACAGCAACTGTGAGAGCGAAGTCAAAGAGCTGCAGTTGCATCACGACGAGGGCGCGCCAGTCAACCGAAAGAGGAAGAAGAATAACGAGGCGGCGACGAAGCTCGAGGCAATCATGTGGGCGCGCGCAAACTCCATCCGCTCGGCTGCAGGGAAGTTCAAGGTCACCAGAAGTGTTGTCCAGCGCTGGATGAAGCAGGCGAATGATCTCAATCGTCAAGTGTAGGTTTCATGTCTAGCTCAGCTTTCCAGAGCTTCTGAATTGGATTTTTAGGAACACTACGGCTCGTGGAGGTAAGCGAAAAAGGCTCGGTGGAGGAGGGCGCCCAGTTCTACACCCGGATCTCGACGTGGAGCTGGCCGAATGGATCAAGGAGGTCAGAGAAAACAAACGAATCGTCTCCAGGAACATCATCAGGAACAAGGCCAATGAACTCTTTCACGGAACCGACATCAAGGTAGGAATTTGAATGTAGGCTTTATAAATATGGTTTACAACTTACTTTTAGATCTCCAACGGCTGGCTCGAGAAGTTCCTGCTGCGCCACAACTTTTCCCTTCGATGTGTTGGATCAGCCGCGCAGAAGCCACCGGAGAAGTACGCCAAAGTGGTCGCCAGGTTCATCGTCTACGTGGAGCAGAGGCGCAAGGAAGTTCAATTCACCCAGATCATTGCCATGGACGAGACGGCCGTGTGGTTCGACTGCCCCAACAATAGGACTATTGAGACCAAAGGTGCCAAAAGTGTAAGATTTTATTAATTTTCTCCTTAGTTATTTCGGTTTATTGAGTCTGACAATTAAGGTGACGGTGGTGACAACAGGCCATGAGAAGATGCGTGTGACGGTGTGCCTTTCCGCTCGATCCGATGGTCGCAAGCTACCGCCCTACGTCCTTATCAACAGAAAGCGACCCGTGCCGGCGATCGTCAACCAATTCAAGGGGGAAGCTCGTCATTAGCTGGGCCGGAACCGTCTGGATGAATGACTCGATCACTGAGGACTATCTTAGGAAGATCATCGGCGGTAAACTCTTTTCGGGGAAGCGACTACTGGTGTGGGATGCGTTTGCGAGCCACAAGAGCGAGAAGACCGCAGCTGTGATGAAGGAGTTGGACATCGAAGCGGCTTACATCCCTGGCGGTTGCACGAAGTTCATTCAGGTAGGCTCATGCCTGATCTCTTGATTCTTAAGCTCTTCATAATTTTATTCTTTAGGCCCCTGACGCCAGCTGGAATGGTCCCTTCAAGGCGAAGATCCGGCACTACTACAATCTCTGGATGACGAATGAGGACCGACGAGAGTGGACCGCCGCAGGAAATCCGAAGGCACCTGGAGTGGACGTCGTCTTAGATTGGGTCGATCGTGCCTGGCAGGATCTCTCCAAGGAAACCATCATCAACTCATTCAAGGGTTTACTTTTTTTCATTGTTGCCTTCATTATATTATTGCTTTCCCCTTTTAAGCTTGCGCACTCACTACGCCTACTGATGGATCCGGGGACGACCAAATCACTTGCTTCAAGCCAACAGGACCGATCGGTGCAAAGGGACTGGATATTCTCCGCGAGATCAGAACACAGGAGGGGATGCGAGACGGGCGAGACGACTACGAGGAGGCCGGCCTTCCCGAAGACGAAGAGCAGATGGAGTTGGAGGGAGTCAATGAACATGATAGATTGTTATTCACTTGATTTATCTTTTCTCTTGGCATGTCGCGTTTTTCGGTTGAATAAAAATGAAGTATTTTTCGGTCGAAGGGGGCCTCATTATTAGAGGGGGCCTAATTATTTTTCAATACCCCTCGGTGGGGGCCTCATTATTAGAGGGGGCCTTATTAATAGAGGGTGTCTAATTAATAGAGGTTATACGGTAAAATATAAGGCTTTGAAAATCCATTCCGAACTTATGTTCCACCCGTTATAAATAAGCTATGAGATCATCGAGCGTAACAACACTTGCAAGCCGCTTTCGGATCTACTCCGAGAATGTGCGACTCCAGTGCGGCTAGATTTTATCCATATTTTATACAGCATATGTATTTTATCAAGAGGCTCCTTTTTTTAGTCTTGTTACTTAGCTACTAGACGACAACAATGGCAATGTTTATAATCGAGGGAAAAAGTTATGTCCCCTTTTGGGTGGGGGAGCGAAATAATAAAGATCCCATTATACATTGGGCTTTGCTGTTCTAAAATATGATTTACAGTCGAACCTCGATAGAACGACACCCCAAAAAGTTCGTTCCCGCCACTTTTTTTACCTTGATTTTTGAAGGCTTTTGCCAGTTCTGTTTTGACAGTCTGGTCCCAAATATCGCAAAGATTCCGATTTTGCCGATCGTTTTTCCAAAACTAAATAATTTTGGCTCTAAAAAGCAAAACCTCGATATAACGACACCCCTTTTAGAAAATAGGATGTCATTATATCGAGGTTTTGCTTTTTTAGGGGCAAAATTATTTAGTTTTTGAAAAACAATCGGCAGAATTGGATATATTCAGTCCCAATATTTGGGACTGGACTGTCAAGACAGAACTGGCGAAAACCTTCAAAAATCGAGGTAAAAAAAAAGTTTCAGACCCAAGGCAGGAACGAACTTTTTGGGGTGTCGTTATATCGAGGTTTGACTGTACAGACTTACTAAATTATATGACATACCGTATAACCTCTTTTGATCCCCCCGGGGGGATTATTTGGCTGTACCCCGAAATTTAAGCGACTTTTTGCTAAGTGGTCGATTTGCTAAGCGGTCGTTTTGCCAAGAAAAAAAATTTAAGCGCAATTTTGCTAAGAATTCACAATTTAAGCGCCAATTTGCTAAATGATTGTTTTGCTAAGATTTTTTTTGCTAACTAGTTGATTTGATAACGATCTTGTTTGTCAAGCTAGATTTTCTGCCTACGCATCCCAATTACCACAACATATCTGAGTACCATCAACCTGAGTACGGATACCTGGTCAGTGCCTTGGTAGTACCACCTGAGTACCATTTTAATTAAATTTGGTACCCGACCGAGGGGCCCAAATGAAGGTGCCCAAATTAGATGTAACCCATGAATTTTGTACAATAAAATGATGTTTACTGACTGTTGTGACTAAAATTAGTGGTTTGATGGGTAAGAGCAAGGAACATCAAGACAATACCAGAACATTGAGAAAAAGGGAAAGTACAAAAAGGTACAAAAGTTCTTAGCAAATCGGGATTTAAGAAAAGAATGCCTTAGCAAATAAATTCTTAGCAAAAGGGCGCCTTAACAAAAAAATTCTTTTCAATTTGTCACTTATCAAAAAAATTCTTAGCAAAAATGACCGCTTAGCAAATCGACCACTTAGCAAAAAGTCGCTTAAATTTCGGGGTACAGCCGATTATTTTTCAACCCTCCCAAAATCGGAAAAATTTTGGGTCGATCTCAAGATTTTCGGGTGAAAATCCAAAATCGAAAAAGCGGAACCGGTAGAGCTCATGGCAGTTAAGAAAACGCGAAAAACAGATTTGTAAAATATTTAGTTTAGGCTGAGATATAGGTCTATAAAGTCAGGGGGGATTATTAGAGGGGTGGTGATTAATAGAGGTTATACGGTATTCATTATTTGGTTTAGAACATTATCGTGACGTCTGCCTTAGATGCAGGAGGCTTCATTACCACAGAAAAGAAGGTAGTTTTGATTTTAAAAAATAATATTTTTTGTCATGTACATTGAAAAAACAAAAATGATTACTTTTTTGAATTTAGGCTCATCTTTCTGGCATTCGAGTAGAGGCGGATGAGCCTGGAGATGAGGGATTCGTTGGCTACACGTTAGTTGGCCTACTTTTGTTATCTAGCTTTTTGAGTACTTGTTGGGTTCCCACCAATCAAAAAGTGACATAAGCAAATGTTATGTTGCTTTCACAGTATTTAACCGTCCTAACAGGCGCAGGTATGCCCTCAGAATATGGCGATGCTTGAATTGACGTGTTAGGATAACTATTAGGTTTGAGGGTCGGAGTACACAATGTGTACTTCATCCAAAAATGCCCAAAATTATCTCAATCTTGCTTCTTTTGGTGT
The DNA here is from genome assembly GCA_029231635.1 of Ditylenchus weischeri. Classification (NCBI taxonomy): domain Eukaryota; kingdom Metazoa; phylum Nematoda; class Chromadorea; order Rhabditida; family Anguinidae; genus Ditylenchus; species Ditylenchus weischeri. Next base: position 24,384 of record JAMRYI010000606.1, on the reverse strand, counting down.
TTAACGTTGAGCAAACACGTTTTTAAGATTAGGAAAGCAATTTTTTACAAAATTTTACCAAAAAAAAATTTTCCTTGGTCCCCAAGGCAAAAAATGTGTAAAAATAGCAAAAAATGTATTTTAAATTGGCGCCTTTTAAATTTTAAAGGGAATAAGGGCTGTATTGGGAGGGGAAGCGAATAATAGTGGGCCACTTTTATTGCTTTTGATTAGGAAAAAGTTTATCTTTTTGGCTGCTTACCCTGTTTTGGTCACTGGAGCTGGGCAAAAACAGCCTCTAAATGCATTTTTGATGAAGGGTCTTGCTTGGAATCATGTGTAAGGGATGTGAGATGCGCACATCTCTAACCATCCAAGCCCCCTGCGCCCCTTTTAGAGGCGTAGGGGGCTTGGAGTTGAGACGCGCACACCTACATACCTCACACAAAAATCACTTGAAAGTGACTCTGGATGCATAAAAAATGTATGCATACCAGAGTTTTTTTTTATGCGGCAGGCCCCAGTTAACAAAACTATGTTCAATATCTTCTTGTTAGTGGCCCTCTATAATTAGTGGCCCTTCATTATTCCCTTCCCCTCCCAATATAGTCCTTATCTCCTTTAAAAATGTTTTGGCGCCAATTTAAAATACGTTTTTTCGATATTTCTCACAGATTTTTTGCCCAGGGGAATCAAGAAAAAAAAATTTTTTGGAAAAAAATTGCTTTCCCAATCCTAAAACGTGTTTTCTCAACGTTAAACACCAAAAGAAGCAAGATTGAGATGATTTTGGGCATTTTTGGACGGAGTACACATTGTGTACTTTAGCCGGTTTCAGATTCAGACAGCTTGATCACCGGAGGTACGACTCATAATTGCTCTCTAACAAGACACCCCTAAATTTGTAGCTCATCTCGCTGGCTACTAGCTACAAAGTAAGTGGGGTTATTCGTTTGAGAGAAATCTCCAAACTATGGGTCAAACACAGGGCTCTTGTTTGTACTTTTTTTAAAGACCTGGGGCCTAGCAGACTATTTGAAAAGTGAAAATGAAAAACGAAAAATTGAAAAATGAAAATTTTCAAGCAGACTAATATTTGAAAAATCGAAAAATTGAAAATGAAAAGTGAAAATGAAAAATTGAAAAATTTTTCATTTTCAAGCAGACTATTGAAAAATTGAAAAGTGAAAAGTGAAAATTTTTTCAATTTTTCATGAAAAATTGATGACCGGTCATCCCGTCATCAATTTTTCAGAATTTTACATAGCTTAATTGTAGGGCTATTTTTATCGCTGAACACGATTTTGGGCTCAGATTTTGTGTTTTTGTGATAGAAAAAGTGGTAAATTGCTTCATTTTCCTCTACTTTAGGCGATGTCTACAAGCGACAGCGATAACAGCAGTGAAAATTCCGGTGAAGAAAGTGGTGGTTCTATTCGTTCGGGGTGTTTCGAGCAAGATCGATTCTCCAGGATCCAAATGAATTCCGTATGCGTTTCCAATGATCAATCAATGAATGTCAGACAAATCAAAAACGAGAAAAAGGCCCCAAAAATACAATCCGCAAATTGAAAATTTTCAGTGATAAATGAAAAATTGAAAAATGCTTAGACTGCTTGAAAAGTGGAAATTTTTCACTTTTCATTTTCAATTTTTCAATAGTCAGCTTCAGAATTTTCATTTTCAATTTTTTATTTTCATTTTTTCAATTTTTCATGAAAAATTGAAAATTTTCAGTGATAAATGAAAAATTGAAAAATGCTTAGACTGCTTGAAAAGTGGAAATTTTTCACTTTTCATTTTCAATTTTTCAATAGTCAGCTTCAGAATTTTCATTTTCAATTTTTTATTTTCATTTTTTCAATTTTTCATGAAAAATTGAAAATTTTCAAATAGTCTGCTAGGCCCCTGTACTTTATTTAAGAATACAATTCTTTAGAAATTTTGAGACTTCACTTTAAAATCTTTATTTTTGGTGCTCAAAAATCAATTAGTACTGGATAAAATGGTAATTTTTGACGAAAAATGCTCAAAATGTATTTTATTTTTCAAACTTCTCAACAAGAGCCCTGGTCAAAAATCCAATAACACTTACGCGTTTTCAAAAAAGGGGCAAGGTGAACGATTAGAGGATATACGACAAGCGGAGCAGGTTAGGAAAGCACCATTATGATGTACTCAATCATTTTTTTTTCAATATAAAAAAATATAGCATTTTGGGCGCTAGTATAGAATACCCCCCTAAAATCAGACCTTCTAAAAATCGTTGTAACTACCCTTTGGAACAACAGGTTTAGGCTTAGCCCTCAGGCTTAGGGGTAGGCCAGCGTATGGAAGTTGTGACTAATAAGTGTTTTACACACTTTTTCTGGGGTCTGGAACATATATTTGGGTGCTCTTTACTTAAGTTTTAGAAGGCATAAGTTTTGAGAGGGGGCGGTATTCTTTACTAGGGTCGCATTTTCTTTTGTCACTTTTAAATAGACAGGGATCAATCCCAATAAGTATTGCTTTTATATTTCATCAAAAATTGTTTGCAGAGAGAAAGGTGTGAGCATAGTAAGACCGGACACCACTGTTAGGATAGTGTTGTTTGGATGGTGGTTGGACGAGGTGATCCTCATTGGCTTCACAGCCACCGACAATTGCTCCAACACAGTGGACAACATTCTCCAGGGAGAGTTCACCATCCAGACTGAGAAAAGAGTGGTCGTCAGATACGCTTTTCAACAGTTGGTTATGATGTGTGAATGAAACAATACTAATTGTGGGTATACTTTAGACCATCCTCGAGTACCATTTTCAAAATATGTATGAAGCAGAAGCCGAGGGGAAACTCACAGTGAAATGGAAATGCCTTTTAGTTTGGTACGTTCTATAATATAAGCACACAAATTTTCAAGTAAGGACTTCAAAACTTCAGAAAAATGAAAGAGAAGTGGCCGATTCGCATTCGAGACATTCGAATTTGACTAAATTCGCATTTGACATGGTACTCCTTCGGCTGGAGCCCCCCCCCCTCTTTTTTTCAAATTCTTCGAATTTTTTTAATTTAAACAAACAAAAATCAAAATTTCATCGACTTCAACTATCTTCAAACAATAGTTGAGTAATGCAAAGTTTGTGACTTCTTACCTTTTCCAACGCCACCTATTTTGACAGGATTGCGAATAAAGAATCCTACGCAGATATCTCGGGACCATTTACGATAATTAGCTCTTGTTTCAGATGAAAGTGTAGAGCCCTCATCACGTCGAAATTCTCTTTCCAGAACCTTGTCTGTAGCCATATCATGTACCCAATAGTAGGAAAACAGAAAAATCTCAAATATAAATACCATAAAAATGCTATAGATAAAGTAAAACGACTAACTTCTTTCACACTTATTTGAGCCGATTCGAAAATGGTCCAATTGAGGAAGCCGATTTCCCTCCTGCAGTTTTTGCGGTCGCACCGAAAACGTTGCTTTCCATCTGATCGTCGTTTATAGCGCATAGGTTTTCCATAGATGCACAATGGAGATGTGTGAAGCATATTTGAAAAAATATATTTGAAAAAAAAGAGGGGGGGGGTCCAGCCGAAGGAGTACCGACTTTTTGCAAATGCGAATTCAATCAAATGCGAATGTCTCGAATGCGAATCAGCAACTTCTCGTTATTTTTTCAAAGATTTTTTAAAGGCTTAAAATATAAAACAAGGTATGGGCATAGATTAAATTTTACCTTGAAAAAATCGAAATTTTAAGTGGCTACGATTTTAGCTCACGGACAGGGTAACCAACTTGCAGCGATTTCCATAATTTTTGCCGTTTTTTTTTATAACATGAGTTGATGACTCTGCTCTTAAGGAGACTTTTTATAAGGCTTAAAAATGTGCTGGGCATTCCCCTTTGGTCTGTAGATTTTACTAGGCTTAGATAGAGTTGAGTCACGAGTCCATGGTCGTGCAATTTCGTGACCTATGAGCGAAAACCAAGGCCACATTGAATAGTAAATGGGCTGTGACTTCTCTTTTTAAATAAAATTTTAAATGGGCTTTTACAGTTCATTAGTGTCGTTTGCAAGTCAAAAATACAGTGACCTGTTGAAATAACACTGAAAACTTACTTCTTATACAGGGCACGTATATGTCCTTTTTAAAAAGATTTGTCCTTTTTTCGGGACCCCAAATCTTTTTTTATTTTTGAAATTTTAGTCAAAATCTTTTTTTTTCGCTTCGAAATGGCAATAAGCACTGGATAAAATGACCTTTTTCCTTAAAAAATGGTCAAAATGTCCTTTTTTTTCACCAAATGTCCTTTTTTGAAATTTTGAGATACGAGCCCTGTTCTTATAGTGTTAAATTTACGTGTAAAAGTTAAATTTACACACAGGGCTTTTTTAAGTCACTAAAAAAAAGTTTTAAGGTCGACGATTTGCGCTCTTCTATTTCCACTGGTAATTTGTTAAAATTTTTCAGCATGTGATTGTTACGATGTGCTAATTATCTACATTCGAGATTTCTACATTCATAATTTTTCAGATCTGCCTCCTCGAAAATACTACTTTCCTATGGGCGTTCAAATAGGTGTGATTGCTGTGTTGCTGGTCCTGTCTGGTCTGTTTTCTGGCTTAAATTTGGGCTTGATGGCTCTGACACCACAAGAATTGATGCTCATCTCTAAATCTGGTACTTATTACTTTCCTTTCAACTAACTTATTTTTGCTCACCCTTCTAGGTTCCAAGCAAGAGAGAATATATGCAGAAACAATTCTCCCGGTGAGAAAATCTGGCAATTTGCTCCTGTGTTCGTTGTTGATAGGAAATGTGTGTGTCAACTCGGCTATTTCTATTCTCTTTGATGATTTAACCTCGGGTTATGTGGTCAGTTTTTTTAATTGTTTTTTTCTGAACTTTCTCAAAATTACTAATTAAGGCTCTTATTGTGTCTTCGCTGGGTATTGTGGTGTTTGGTGAAATATTTCCGCAAGCTCTATGCGTCAAAAAAGGCTTAGCAGTTGGTGCTCATACTATTCAAGTTACTCGCTTCTTTATGGTATGATTTTCTCGCACATTTGTTTTACAAAACCGGACACAGTACATTTGCAAAAATGGCCAAGAATGGCCAGATAAAAGTCACATTGAAGTGAATAATTTTTCTGGAAAAATTTAAAAAAAACCATGATACAAAACTTCAATCCCCCCTTGTTTTTTTTCTGGTATAAAAATCCTGCTAGTGCGCATTAATGGGTCAAACAAATTGTACTGGGGTTAGATTAGGTGTTTTGTCCAGTTTTCGTGTTTTAAATGACTGACCGACCGGTGTTTGCAGGTTATCACTTGGCCGTTAGCTTACCCTATTTCTCGTATTCTGGACGTTGTGCTGGGTGTTGAAGTGGTGTCTTACGATCGCAAACGCATTATGGAGCTTATCAAGATGTCGACTAGAAGTGAAGAAGGCTTGGCCGAAGAGCTCAAAATTGCTGTTGGAGCCATGGAAATTTCTGACAAGACTGTTGCTGATGTTATGACTAAAGTTGATGTAAGTTTTTTTCGACAGTACTGTCGTATACCTCGCCTGATAAAGGCTATTGTTGTATACACCACACAAAAATTTTTAATTTTTCGATTACATGAATTACATCAGTCTGCAACTTAAAGGACCATGGTTTTAGCGCGTAGCGGCATGTGCCGAATTTGAATTGGCGCGGGACAGATCTCTTTCGTCTCTCACTGTACTCGTTTGAGTCGTTGTAAAGGACTCAAAAGAGTAGAGTTCTAAACGAAAGAGAACTGTCGGACCTCGATTCGAATTTCGCACATGCCGCTGCGCGTAAAACTATAGTCCTTTCAGGGCAATTTTTTCCCATAAAGTTACAAATGCGGAAATGTCATTTTTAGGTGTCAAAACTTTCTTTGAAAAAAGTCTTTTTTCTAGAAAAAACTAACAAAGGAACCCCAATTCGCATATTCTGGAAAGTTTATCTTGTAGAGCATAGTCGAATTACTAAAAAGAATTTTAATATTTTTTCCCCACAAGACAAAAAAATCGATTCTGGAAACTCGAGAAACATCGAACCACAGACTACCTTGTAATTTATAAAAATGATTTAATTCTCCTAGGATGGAGTATTGTATATATCGGGTGGGGTATACAACCTAGTTTTAAAGCCTTTATCAAAAAATCAGCTTGATTAAATCTACTTTACAGGATGTGTTTATGCTACCAGAAACTACTGTGCTTAACACCAAGACCGTGGCCGAAATCTTGCGTATGGGCTACACTCGTATACCAGTCTATTCATCAGATCGAAACAATGTGGTGTCTCTGCTGTTTGTCAAAGACCTCGCCTTACTCGATCCTGACGACAATTTCACAGTGAAGATGGTGTGTGGCTACCATGAACATCAGTTGCGTTTTGTTCTTCGAGACACTCCACTGAGAGTTATGCTCGAGGAGTTTAAAAAGGTTTTTATAGATTATAGTCTTCGAAGTAAATTACTAAGAGAACTTACAGGGTGACTACCATCTGGCATTGGTGGAAGAAATAGTGCAACGAGATGGGTCAGACCCAGTACAGGAGTTAGTGGGCATTGTCACCTTGGAGGACATTTTGGAAGAGATCTTGCAAGCAGAAATTGTAGATGAGACAGATGCTATCACAGACAATGTTCATAGAATACGTAGAAGAAGGGCTCAAGTAAGTTCAGTTGTCACCAGGCCTCTTATAGATAAACTTCCAAAACTCCTTCTTTAGAGATTTTTCTGAGAAAGAGTACCGTATTTATTCTAGGGTTAGGTGATGGTTAGTAACCAGTAACTAACCGGTTAGTTACCGGTTAGTATAACGCCATCGATAATTTCCCAAAAAGATTGAAGAAGTGTGTTGAGGCTAATGGTGGTCATTTTGTTGAATAAAATTTACACTTGATAGCGTATTAGAAAGAAGGGAATTAGGGCTACAAAATGGGGTAAAATTATTGATATTATCTAAAATATTTCTTAGAAAAATAAGATCTTTAAAAGTGAGTCCAAACTTTCTGGTCACCCGGTATAAATCAGGTTTGGGCCGGATCGGGCCGCCAAAAATACGTCCCGTGCACATGCCTGCAAACAACATCTAAAGAAACAGATTTGTGCCACGAGGGTACCAAATAATGTAGACCCTATTTTGTTTTCATCTCAAATAATAATGCCTTCAACATTTGCAGGAGCATGAATTCTCACACTGTCTGATGGACAATGATGCAGGTGCTTGTCTGGTGTCTATGCAGATGCAGTTAGTCACTGTCCAGTGGTTCGTCATTTTTATCTCATTTTATTTTTTACCTTCATTACTGCTTTGAGCTATATTCCTCGATTGCAGGCTAGCCACCAACCATGCCTCGTTTGGCCAGGAGTTCATAGGGCACTCTACCCTGGAGAAGGTCATTCGCCAACATGTGCACAAGGTTGAGTTGTCCCATCTGGCGGACATGAACGATCCCAAGATGGTCTACCCTCGCACAGCCAAGCTTTACACCAAAAAGGAGCCTTCCGACAAGTTTATTCTCATTCTTGAGGGCCGGGCTATAGTCACTATTGGACAGGTAGTACTTGCCTGCTTTACAAACAATTATAGTAGCTATATATTGACTTTGCAGAATGCAATGACTTTTGAAGCAGGTCCATGGCACTGCTTTGGCAATGAACTGCTTGACAAACTGCTTCAAGTAGTGCAGCAAAACCAGCAGAACCTTCTGGCAGCCAATCCGCAGACTGCGCCTAAAGTAGTGGTCAATGCTCGCAATTCTCAAGGTGCTTTGTCGCTGGCTACAACTCAAGGCATGTTGTTGTTTTTGCAAAAAAAATCGGTTCAGAAGAGATATAACTATACTCAAGCTTGAAAAAAGGCATATAGCAGTGAAATAGCGGTTTACTCTACTGTCGCTTTTTTGTTCTGAACCTGGATAATAAATATAAGTCGAAATTTCGATTTAATAAAATAGTTTGACACTGGAAAGTGTCTTTTCTAAAAAAATTAAAAATGCCAACTCTTACAAACTTGTTGCTCCAAATTTTCAGACAAACCTAGTTTATTTTGCCTTAAATGGATTTTTCGCCCACTAACTATCTTTTAATATTGCAGCCGGGGTGACCACTGTGCTGCCGCCAGCTGCGGCACCCTTTGAACCAGATGCCAAAAAGATCACCTTTGTGCCCGACTACTCTGCAGTCATCCGGGACGATTGCACCTATCTAGAGATAAGTGCTCAGACATACCTGCTCGCCTACAAGTCCACACTCTTGAGCAGACAAAAGTGAGTGCTGGTTATAATCCAGCTAATTGCACTTGTTTACCCCAACACACCAATTGCAGAAACGAAATAGCAGAGAAAGATGCTAGTCAAACAGACCCACTTGTGTTGCCTGGCACAGAGATCCCCGTCAACCAGATCAACTCTGAGGGATACTTGGAAGAAGTGTGTACTGTTGCAATAGCAAATCTCAATTGCTTTTGTGAATAATTGACCAAAATATTTAGGTGGCACTTCTTCGCTCAAATGGTTCGCTTAGAAAACGAGTGGTATGTCCACTTTGATCAGAATTTCAAACATATGCAAAGTTGGCAATCAAAACTTTTTTTCAAACTTTTTTAAAAAGGAAAGTTTTTTCTGACCGCTCAAATTCTTTTTTTCTCCCGCTGATGACTTTTTTGCCACTAAAACTTTCTTCTTTTGTTCTGCCTGTTTATCTTGAATTTGCTATTTTTTTTTCAAAATAATTAACACTAATAGGTAGCCTTGCGATTCTAGTTTCTAACGAGGTATCATTTTTTGCAGGATCTTTAAATAATGTAGTCCAAAAAATTAACAGTATGAACTCAAATTACGTTTGGTACTTCTGCTGTTTAGACGCCCCCTCAAATTTTTGAATTTTACCGAACAAAGAGCGTTATAAAGACTTTTATTTACACATAATACAATTATTTACTCTTAACAAGATATGCTTCACTAATAATCACTTTTTTCACTTTTTTTTTGACAAACTCATACAAATATGGTGAGCAAGAAGAGGGGATGGTTGACCAAAAGTTTCAAATAATTTTTAATAAGAATTTGTTTTTACCGAAAAGATTTTAACTAGCCGTGACTTTATGCCAGCGGGACTTTGGCCAATCCCATACTCCAGCCAATCGGGTTTTGGCCGATGCTATATTAAAGGCATTCAACCTAGAATAAATTCATTATACAATGCTTTCTTAGCATTTTGAATACCACACGACTGGCTCATATACAAATATTGCAGAGTGTTTTTTTTTTTGTTTGTACGCCCAAAATTCTACCGGACACTCATATTCCTGTTCTGTACTTTTCCCATTCACTTCTAGGCAGTATTTGAGACGAGTTTCGTAGACTCCAATAGCTCTATTGATCATCTGTTCCGAAAAGGGTTGTCTGCTGCTTTCTGTTCTGTGCGCGCTGCCTAAAAACAGAGAAAAGCCGAGTGAATAATGGCGGAAAACCAAACCTTGATATTTGGCCTCTTTTTTCTTTCGAGACTTCCTTGAACCTTCAATTTGTTGTACCAGTCGAGAATCCTGTTGCGATCTGCACTTCAGCATGAAGCCCGAGTTCTCTTCGATAACGAATGCTCAATGCTGACACGCTTTTACCCTCTTCGATAAACCATTCGACACAATTTGCCTTCTCTTGAGCATTGTAGACCATAGCTAAAAGATAAAAAATTAACTTTTCTTTCATACATGCTTTTAGCAGTGATAACAAATGCGAAAATTAATAAGTTTGGTGTCATTCGATTTCTCATCTTCTCAGCTTTCAAATAAAAAAAGTTATATTAAGTTATGGCGAAAATGAATTCATGCGTTTATGTTGTGCCACCCTGTACATACTATCACATCCACCAAATTTTCATCGCCATGCAAAATCAGAGACATAACTGAGAAATAGTTCACGGGTGGTCCCAAATTCTTCCTCATGTCTCATTTTGAGTGTGCGCGCCAGTTTCCGGAGTGCACAAGCTTGAGATGTTGGAGCCATTCGAGGAAAATGTCTTCGGATCAATTCAGCAATCTTTCATAGAGATGCGCAAGAGTGAATCCTTTTAATTCGCCATTGGGAAATAAAGCCAATTGCCTGAAAATCTGAAAATAACTAAATCGTCCAATGTTTTTAAAATTATTTTTTTATTGAAAAAAAATTTTTTTTTCAATAAAGAACATATTTTTCAGCAAAAAATTCAAAAATTTGAGGGGGCGTCTAAACAGCAGAAGTACCCTATTTTTTGATTTGCTTCACACTTATCAATTTTTATCTCGAGTAGAAACCTAGTAAGTCAGGCAAAAGTTTGATGTTCTAAGTACACGCAAGACTGAAGTTAGGTCTAAATGAAAAGTAGTTAAACAAAATGGAGTCTAGGTATGAGCTTAGTCGACCAAGAGGGCACTAGGTAAATGAGGTAAGTAATATTATCAAATTTAAGTGAATCTAGTTAAATTTGACGCCGAATTGCCGTTTTTAGTTCGCCGGCAAATTGGTCGGCCTCAGATTTTATTTAATTGCGATAATGCTTAACATAATTTTGATTTTTTTTATTATACGAAACTAGTGAATTGTATTTTTTTAAATCCCTCAATACAAAAATATTGCTTATATCCTTTGCAGGACGACGTGCCTGCCCGCAAACGAACAACCAGTGAGTATGGTCAAGAAGGCCAAAGTTTAGTGGACAAAGAACAGGATGATCTGGCTGGAGATGTGATGGACGCTGTTATTAACACAGTGCACTAGCACACACACACCTGTCATCATATTGTATTTTATGACGAAGAATACTTCCTTAACAAGTAATATTTTTGCTGCTATTAGGCTAAAAGATGTGTTTTCTTTTGTGCTCCTTGTTACATTACGAAAAATATATATGTTAGCCAAAAGTTTTTATTGTAACACTAACTACAACTATTGTGCGACTACTAACTAATGACCATTTCTGATCGACTTTCTGGAATTTAGTAAAACTTTGACAATTTATCCAGAATATCTGGTCCTATTTGAGCATCAAGCCCATTTTTCGGCTTGGTCTCCCTGCTGGTCCTATTTGAGCATCAAGCCCATTTTTCGGCTTGGTCTCCCTGCTGGTCCTATTCGAGCATCAAGCCCATTTTTCGGCTTGGTCTCCCTGCTGGTCCTATTTGAGCATCAAGCCCATTTTTCGGCTTGGTCTCCCTGCTGGTCCTATTCGAGCATCAAGCCCATTTTTCGGCTTGGTCTCCTGCTGGTCCTATTTGAGCATCAAGCCCATTTTTCGGCTTGGTCTCCCTGCTGGTCCTATTCGAGCATCAAGCCCATTTTTCGGCTTGGTCTCCCTGCTGGTCCTATTTGAGCATCAAGCCCATTTTTCGGCTTGGTCTCCCTGCTGGTCTTTTGGACTAGGCTTAAGCCGGGTAGGCCAAAGTATCTTAGGACAGACTGTAAATATATTTTCGGCAAAGAGACGTTTCCGGTTTTTTTTTTCAAATGAATAAAAACTGGAACGGCAAAAAGTGATTTTTGTGAAAAAATTGCCTTGGTCCCCTGTTGTTTTGAAACCTTGCTTATTGGCGTTTTCAAAACAACAGGGGGAACCAAGGCAATTTTTTTCAAAAAAATCACTTTTTGCCGTTCCAGTTTTTTTTTCAATTGAAAAAAAAAACCGGAAACGTTAACACTACGTGTCCAATGACGCGGCAAAAGTGTGACTGCGACTTTTCCGCGTCATTGGACACACATCAACAGTCACAGTCGCAGTCACAGTGTGTGTGCAACAGCGCGGAAAAGTGTGACTGCGACTGCGACTTTTCCGCGTTATTGGACACACATCAACAGTCGCAGTCACAGTCACAGTGTGTCCAACAGCGCGGAAAAGTGTGACTGCGACTGACGCTTCAAATCGATTTGAATTTACGTCGCAGTCACAGTCGCAGTCACACTTTTGCCGCGTCATTGGACACGTAGTGTAACTCACCTTATTTCCTACTATTTTGGAGTTGGGAAATTAGGTTTGAGTCCATCCATACGCTGGCCTACCTTGCGCCGAAGCATAAGCCAAAAAACCACAGCGGGACAAAGGCCAAAAATGGGCTTGAATCTCATACAGGCTCAAATATCTTTTTTAAAGATACGGTATTTCGGACCATCTCCAAAATTCGCACTATCTACATATTTTTGATCGTATTTAAAAAACTGAAACTTATTCCGATGACATCATCAGGGATTTGGATTTCGGAAGACATTTTGCTAATATTTTTCTAATGACTTTTTGTATTTCAAAAATATAAATTTGCATTAAAACTTTTCAAAAATCAATCATAAATGGTCACCAATTGATGTTCAACCCAACTGTGCTCTCTCTGGTCTAAACTAACAACAATAAATTTGAAGATTTTGTTGCTCGATCTCTCTTACTCTTATTCTCTCGTCCTTATTATACAGTCTTGTTGTTTTGTTAAAAGCCATGATCTGGTCGATATTTAAAGAAGAATACATGCCAATCGTATTATTGACAGCCTTCTTCTTTGAACATTAAAAAGATCATGACTTTTTGTTTGAGTATAGAAAATTTTACTATGTTTTTAGCTGGATTGCCAGCTACTTTGTTTAATATACATACACATAGCCACATTTATATTTTAAAAATTATAAAAAAAGTTAAACCGAATTTTTGTGTTTTATAACTTTAAAGCAAGACTACAGGGTAAGCCGACAATACAGGGTTGGGCAAATTTGTTGCACTTTTTGTTTTGCTCATAACTTTTCAAATTTATTGTGTCTCGACGAGATCTTTTTTTTATTCGATAGAGGACACTCCGGGAAATCGAATGATACCAAACATGCATATTAACATTTATTAAAACATCAACAAAAACAACAGACAAAATCAACAACAAAACCAACAAATTTTCATTCAATGTTGCCATATTCTTGTTCGACACTTCTGCCTTGGACTTCAATGCATCGTTGCAGACGGCGACCATAGCTGTTCATCGCTCTTTGGACCATGTCACGAGGCAGTTCTTGGAAGGCTCGAACAATCCTTTGCTTCAGTTCTTCGAGATCGGCAGGCTGAGTTCGGTACACTTGGTCCTTGATCCATCCCCAGAGAAATAAGTCACATGGCGTCAAATCAGGCGGATACGGAGGCCAAGCATACGGAGCTGGAGCAAGTTCCGAAACCGTTGGATTGGAAGAAGTTCAGTGCATCGTCCAGCTCCGTATGCTTAGCCTTCGTATTCGCTTGATTTGACGCCATGTGACTTCTTTCTCTGGGGATGGATCAAGGACCAAGTGTACCGAACTCAGCCTGCCGATCTCGAAGAACTGAAGCAAAGGATTTTTCGAGCCTTCCGAGAACTGCCTCCTGACATGGTCCAAAGAGCAATGAACAGCTATGGTCGCCGCCTGCAACGATGCACTGAAGTCCAAATCAGAAGTGTCGAACAAGAATATGGCAACATTGAATGAAAATCTGTTGGTTTTTGTTGTTGATTTTGTCTGTTGTTTTTGTTGATGTTTCAATAAATGTTAATATGCATATTTGGTGTCATTCGATTTCCCCGTGTCCTCTAAAAAAAAAGTCGTTTTAAATATTAAAAGTTAACAGCAAAACAAAAGTCGCAAAATTTGCCACCCTGTATTTGAATATGAGCAAAAAGGTAAATAAACAGCAATAAAAAATGTGCAAAACTTGAATGAAAAACTGTCTTTAGTAAAGACAAAACTGTGGTTAGCAAAAACTGTGGCCTTTGCAGTGCATACCGCAATTTGCAAAATGCAATATGCTGCAGTGAATGAAGCTTGCAGCCCAACCGTGGCCATTTTTGATTTCTGATATCTCTGCAGCGGCTGACAAAGCAAGTGAAGCAAAATTTTTTATTTTTGCAAATACCCTTGCATACCATCTGCAGTAAGGAATGAAGCTTGCAAACTGTGGCCATTTTGATTTCTGCAGCTACCTCTGCATACCAACTGCAGTAAGGAATGAAGCTTGCAAATTTTTGTTTGCAGTGCATCTGCCTTGCAGAATGGTTGATTGTACCCTCTGCCTTGTGACAAGCAGCTCGCACTCACTGCCGTTGCTCGAGTTGATCAGCTGCTTGCATGCTCCTCCATCGTTTAAGTATCATTCTTCGGAAGTTGCGAATTATCCCGCCTGAAAGAGAGAAACTGATTGATCGCCGTGACGGATTTGTATACATGGTCCAAATTTAATTTACTTTTATGTACGTCAAATTCATAAAGCTCCCAATTATAGCTGGTTCGCATTGAGATGGCTAGAGGTCAGAAATTGGGACTAACAATCAGACATGCTGCAAACAAAGTGCTAGTTTCTAAGATCGAGACGGGATCACAATCAGATGGCAAGCTATTCGTTCGTGATCATATCATAGATGTTGACGGCCAGCGAGTGACGGACAAGGATGTTCAGTGTTCTGATTAGTTCAATCAAGGTTAATTTATTGTGTTTGGCTGACTTTCGGAACTTATTCTCACTCGAATTCAGAAGCAAGGATTCTTCACCTGCGTAATCGGTCGACCTACTTCGGAGGATGCCAAATCGCAGGTAGATGAAGAGCTGTCTATCAAGAAGGAAGATCCACCGTCAGTGCAGCTAAGCAAGGATGTCCGTGAGATAGCGCAAGCTCAGCGAGCGAAAGAAGTAGCGAACATCGTAGGACTCAATTCTTTTTCATACAAGCAAACTCCTATCCATTTTTTTCAGCCTCGGCGAGGTATAATCACTCCTGCTCAGCGTAATGGTGCTCGACCGCTTGTGTCTTTTAACGAAGATGGCAATAAATCCTTCGAAATTGGGAATGACAACAAAGGGAAAAATCTCCGTCCGGTGCGCAAATAGCCTATTCCCCGAAAAATCATCAATTTCTTCTGTTAGGAAAATGTACTGATATTAATGTAACTAATGTGATGATTACTGAAAATATAAAGAACTATAATAGTGCACCGTACTTTACTTTGGACAAGCGCATCCTTTATTGCATTCCCTTGTTCACACTTCTTGTTCTCTAAATATAAGTGGAAATGACCAATTGGTGGTCACGGTCGTTTTTGAAAATTCTGAATGCGCTCGCTGTTCTTTTTTTTTTTTCAAGCGGAAGTGCGATTTTGCGGTGGCAAGTCTAAAAGAAGGTGCGATCGACTGCTTTGTAGGAGCATTTTGAGTTCAAAATAAAGAAGGGTATAACTTCACTAAACTGCGCTAATTGTGGTCGCGGTGTTTGATAAATCTCGAGCGAGGTCTTGCGGTCGTAAACCCTGAAATTCAAACGGTCGACCGCAGCTGCATAACCCTATTTGAAGGCGTTGTTTTTACTAATGAATAATTATGTATTATTTATTAACTACAAACAAGCACCAAGTTGAGTTTAATAGTTTCTGTAGTATCTTTTTTCGATTACATTTATTACATTTATACATTTATTTACATTTATGACAGTGATGAGGCATCTCTGACTCAGGTAATTTCTGTTGGACTACTTGACTAAAACTAAATGTTTGCAATTTTAGATCTTGCTAAATCGCCATCAAGCTATCACTCCAGGTGCTACCGAGCAAGCCGCAAGCCGCGACATTATTACTGGGTACAATAAAAACACAACTGGGTACATTTTTCAAAAATCATAGAAATTGTTGAGATTTTGTGCTTAGACGTAGCGTAGGTGAGCGGACTCCTAGGACGGACTCAAACACGTTTCCCAATATTTAAAGGGCAATAAAACAGCTTTCTCGAACATATACATCAAAAGTGTACCCAGTCATGGTATAAAGCCCTGTTAGTACCTAGTCATAATGTGTACCCAGCCGTAGGTCATTCAAATTTGTATACCCAAAAGCAAAAAAATGAACACTAATTCCATAATTCTAAAAGAAATATTATATGGAATATGCAAAATGGTAAGTTTGCATGTGAATTGCAGCTTCGAAAAAAAACCTTGATCATACCCTGTATGCCCATCATAAATTTCCCTCATATAATTCAACTTCTTTCTTTCTAGTTTATGGAACTGTTACTCGGGAATATGGCTGTGAAATTGTTAAAAATCGTTTTCTTTTTTTCTTTTTTTTACAGAAAAATCAATTATCAAGAAAGTTTTATCACTCATCAACTCAACCAACAACGTACAAATAACAGACTGAGACAACAAGAATGACGAGCATCCTTCAGGTTTTTTCTTCAAAAAAAAGTTTTCTTGGACTTCTTCTTGGCAGGGTCTTGTGTGTTGGACAAAGCTGACGACTCCTGAAATGAGATGAAAAACTAGAGTATATTCCCAAGTTTTTTGTAGGCTTAGGCTACCTCATCATCCCAATCATCATTTTCTTGGGCCTGCTGCTGCTGATCGGACTCGGCACTAACATCGAACAACGCATTTCGCACAAACGCTTTGGAAGCACGTTGGTTGACTTTGGGACGAAGGACATTTTCATCATACTGCTTTAGTTTGGTCATGTACTCCTTCGCTCTTTTCTGGCGATTACATTAGTATTCAGTTATATCTTCCGAGATAATGCAAGAAAATAAGACAATACCAGTTCAGCAGCCAACTCACTGTCTTCTTTGGGATTCTTGCCGTCAAAGGATAAGTAGGTCCAATACAGAGAATTGAGAGCGAATAGCGAAGTCAGATCATTGCGAGCTTTTTCGAGTGGCGGAAGCTAAAAATAAACATGATCATTTAGGCCACTACCTAATCATATAAAAAAATATAAAACCACACTTGATTTTTTTCGGCAATTGAAAAGCACAAAAATTTGTCCAACTCATCTTCAAAATTATTGAGAGTGTCCGCAAACTTTTTCAATTTCGCAAATACGTCTTCTGGGATTTGATCCATGATTTCAGCTTATAGTTGCCTAGATAACGACAAAAACATCTTATTGCGGTCTTGACTATATCTTCGGTGCGTAGACACTACCTCGTTTTTGTCCCATATGGGACAAAAACGATGTAACGCCCACATAAGACGACATCTCGTTTTTGTCCCATTTTTAAATTCGCGTTTTTTTTCCGTCATATGATTTTTTAGAGTTGAATCGCTACAAAACCACTAAAAATCATATGCCGAACTCAGCTTAAAAATAATTCCAAAATTCTAATGGGTATGTTTGGCCGCTTCGCGGCCAAAGACTCAACTTGCTCCTCATTGCAAGGGATTGGGGAGAGGGTATTTTTAAAACTTAGTTCCGACATATGATTTTTTAGTGGTTTTGTAGCGATTTAACCCTAAAAAATCATATGCCGGAACTGAGTTGAAAAATACCCTTTCCCCAAACCCTTGCAATGAGGAGCTTTGTTTCTGATTTGTCGTTAGTGTAATAAATTGCAGAAACTACCGTCGTATTCAACCAAATGATAATGCACAAAAAAAGAAGAGTGGAGGTTGAAAAGTGATTGAAACTATAAAAAACGCGCGAATTTAAAAATGGGACAAAAATGAGGTAACGTCTAATGTGGGCGTTACATCGTTTTTGTCCGGCATGGGACAAAAACGAGGTAACGCCCCTATGCCATATCTTCCTGTCAAATTCGACTCACACGGACTCTGCACCCATAGATACCAGCCTGGGCGACGTTTTATCAGGGTTTATTTTGTTCCTGTTTTTACTGGTCAGCCAAACCAGTCTTCACAGTTCCTATTTTCCTGGGAGCGGTTATATATCGTGGTGTCGGTTTGTAGAGAGTTAATAATGCCACTAATTGATTATGACCCTTGCCCCCTAATGCCTTGATAGATTGATATAAAAAAACAATAATGTCCTTTTACATAAACAGATAAACGACTAACTAGGGCAAAATACCAGAATTTGGCAACGTGGAATTTAAAAAACATTAATTAGTTACTAGGTCGTCGGCTTCAATATAGAAAGAGGCGGAAGTCAGCATGCAAGCGGTCAGCCTTATAGAGCACCTCTTTATCGATGGACAAGGGCGTGTCCGTGTCATCTACTGTCTTGGATCAAATCGAAATACCCCTCCAGAGTCTGAAATATCCCCTTTTTTATTTACATTCCCGGATTTTTCAAATTTTCCTTTAAAGAGGGGGGGTGCACATCGAGTTGCGAATATTTTGAACTCTCAGGGTTCAATATTTTGAACTCTCATATTTTAAACTCTCTTCGATTCCCAGTGGGTGACACACTCTATTTTTCACCCCGTGCACTTTCCCCCCTTCTCACAGCTTTGGTTGGTATATATTCACTCTTATTTGTCACTATCTATTTTCTAGATGCTTGCAAGGCATCTAACTGTTGGACTCGAGTTTATTCGGAGCACTTGAACCTGAGCCCCCAGTCAAGTCAGCTAACTATGCAGAGTATTGAGCTTTCGCTTAGTCAAAACAGCATTTTGGTCTTAACAAACCGTGTTCAGTACACGATTCTAGATAGGAAATAATGGTTTTCAATTACTTTCAGCTAAATCCAAAATTTCGGATTTTGGAGGTGGATACCCACATAGTGGAGGTATCAGGGGGTTTTCCTACCCACCCTGAGGCCTAATGATCTTATAAAAACTAGTTTATGACTTATTCAAGAAAAAATAATATCTACTACCGCCGGGATTTCAACCAATATAACTTCAAGACCAGAGGGGGATTTACCGTCGCCCCTATTGTTTTGCTAAATGCAGGATTTTCATTAAAGTGAAAAACTCTGTTGGCAAGTTTTTCCTTTAATCTTTTGCAAACTTGGCCTTTGACTGTACTGAAAAAAAAAGATTCTCATCAGATCAGATAACATATTGATTAGATGCCGCATCCGCTCTTATTTCAAGATCTTCTCACTAATTATAATTATATGCAACCTAATTTTAAGTGGTCTGAAAATTCTGTTATTCGGAAGTTTTTTTCTTCTGTAAAAAGTGTTAGAGATTTTAAATATCTATTAGGCACTTTTACAGAGTTTAAAAAGTTCAGAAAAACAGAAATTTAGGCCACTTGAATCTTGATAACATGCCTATTATTAGAGAAATAATAGACAGATAGTAAATTCTGTAAATTCAGTGAGCACTTGAGTCTTACTTTTAGGCCTGTTTCACAATGCATCCTCAACCTTGGCGAAGTGCTTTTTGAATTCATCGAAATAGTTTCGAGTTTTTTTCGCAAGTTTGGTGTCATATTGAAGCTGAGATCCAGGGCTATCGTTTGACACCAAACTTGAAGATTGCCAATTTTTATCCATAATTTTTATTTTCATCCTCTGCAAGTATGGTTTCAAAAGATAGCCCTGGATCTCAGCTACAAAATGACACCAAATTGCTGATAAAAATCAAAGTTCTTTTGCTGAAAAAGGGTAGAAACACTTCACCAAAGTTGAGGATTGAATTTGCATTGTGGGAGAGCTTTTAGATTAAAAAGATCTTCAACAATTATTGTTCAAATCTCTACTTTTTTCAGACTAACCCAATGAATCCCCAAACAAATAAGCATAGCCAGTCCAATTCCAATCAGAATTTGAACCACGTCGAGAACTTTTTCAAGATCCCCAAGCTGCCCAAAAACCGACTCCCTCATCCGTGCTTGTCTGATGCTGCTCTTGACTGCGATCCATTCACTGCAGTGCCCAGTCAACAGATCAAAAACACCGATTTAAAATCTGTATACAATCCTTCAAAGCGGTCCAAGAATTCGGCCAAAAGATTAAGAAAGCTAGCAAAGAAGGCCAAAAAATTGGCAGATGTCAAAAAAATGAAGAAAAAGAGGGTGGCGCAGAGAGAGAAGTCAACCCAAGAGTTAGTTGCAAAGCTGAATGACATGCTCAAGAAAGGTAATATGGCTTTCTTTTCATGAGTTATTGACTGAATCATGGCATGGAATTTTGGACCCTACCGAGTATACCCCCCCAAATGAAATTTTTTTTAAAGTGTTTCCAAACACCCTATATCAACCTAAAATCACCTCAGAAGTTCAAAAAAGACATTATTTTTGTGTTCTGGTCAATAAAAAATTTAGTTTTGGGCATTTTGAAATTTCGACCATTTGGCTGTTTTACCATATTTTGGTCACTGGAGCTGGGCAAAAAGAGCCTCTAAATGCATTTTTGATCAAGAGTCTTGCTCGGAATTATGTCTAAGGTAAGTGAGTGCGCGCATCTCTAACCGACCAGCCCCTGCGCCCCCGAAGGGGGCGCAGGGGGCTTGGTTGCTTGGGGTTGAGATGCGCACACCCACATACCTTAGACGCAAATCACTCGAAAGTGACTCTGGATGCATAAAAAATGTATGCATACCAGAGTTTCTTTATGCGGTAGGCCCCAGTCAACAAAACTATGTTCAAATTCCATCTTTTTGGGGTCAACGTACCCTTAACATCTGATTTACTAAGTCATTATAAACAGAAATCAACTAAAAATACCAAAATTCAAGATTTAAAAAAAATCGACTTTTTATAGAAAAAAGTAGGTGAAAACACTTTTTTTATCGTGTTCAACGTGTAGGAAATGCTTAAAAATGGTTAAAATGGTGTTTTGAAAAAGTTCAAAAAAAATTTCATTTGGGGGGGGGGTATACTCCGGTAGCGCCGAATTTTGAACATAAATTAACTTTTTTTAATTCTGTTGTATCACAGTGGCCAAAAATAACTGAAAAATTCAAATTTGTTTGTCTGTAAATGGACCGTTGAGTTATTAATCAAGTTATGGTTTCAGGAAAGGATCCAGGCAACGACCAAACAGGTGGTCAGACAGTAAATGTGACTGTGCCAAAAGCTCAGCTAGAAGTGTCCAAACAGGTCAAACAACTGAGAAAAAGTTTTTTTGTTAATTGGCGCAGAAATAATTGAGTTTAAACATTTGTGATTACAGGAACCAGAAAAGGAATCCGCCGCAATGGAGGAAATGCCCGGAAATTGGGTCACATGCGCCAAACTCATAAACTAGAGGCCTGCTTTCCGACTATTGGATATGCTGAACCAGCAGAAAGCAAGCAATAGTCAAGTAGACATCAAAGAAAAAGATAAAATTGGAAATTCGTATTTAGTCTTGGAGCAAATATGAACTGCATCGCAACAAGTTTACTTTTTGATTTGTCTATTTGGACTGAAATAAAACAATTTTTATCATTGCCTACATGCTGAGAAACAGAAAAGGCGATCCATAGCTACTTTAGAGACTTTTAGCATGCTTCGTTGAGCATGCTCGGGTTATTACCTAAAATTTGAACCAGTCTAACCAATGTAGCCACCGCATCGTGTTGTTTCTGGCAAGAGCGCTGAAAATATTAAACACAAAATTGTCTCAGAACGCTAAAGTAATATGAAATCAGTGTTTTCCTACTTGACACCGACAGCGAAGCTAACATTTTTTTAAAAGTGGTCGTAGACATGAAAAAAGTTGTCTTTTCGGGTTATCAGTAAAAATGCCAACACAAAAATGTTTTTGTTTATATACTTAATCGCAATATTTAGGCAAAGAAGATTTGATGCTTTGGGCCTGATGGCACTGGGCTGAATATAGTTGCTGATGTTACCAAGGGAGTGCAGTATCTGAATGAAATTAAGAGCTCTGTGGTCGCTGGCTTTCAATGGGCTTCTAGAGAGGGTGTGCTGTGCTCAGAAAATTTGCGTGGAGTCCGCTTAAATATTCACGATGTCAGTGTTCACGCGGATGCCGTTCACCGTGGATGAGCTCAAATCATTCCAACTACTCGCCGTGTGTTCTACGCAAGCATGTTGACAGCTCAGCCACGTGTTCTCGAACCTGTCTATCTCGTCGAAATTCAGTGCCCGGTAGAAGCTGTCGGTGGAGTGTTGAATCGTTGTCGTGGTCAAGTATTCGAAGAAAGTCAGATCGCTGGTACTCCAATGTTTGTTGTCAAAGCCTACTTGCCTGTAAACGAGTCATTTGGTTGGTTTTTTTTGAATGACGTTCTATTTATTTTTTATTTGGTTGTCAGGTTTGAGGGCAGTTGTTTAGAATGGTTATTAATGTTGTGTAATACTCTCTTTTGTGACTTGTTCTCAGCCTTTAGTTGTTGCTTTTAAACGAACAATACCGGTAATTATCCTTATACTGGATGGGTCTCTGTTGTTTTAAACAACAAGCATGAAAAACATAATCAGTTGTTGCTGTTATTGTTCCAACTCTATGGTTTTAAATACTGAGCAATGTTGCATGTTGTAGTATCACTCCTAATACCACTCCCAATATTACATAAACTTGCATATTATATGTATACATACATATATCTATACATTTCACGATCTCACTGAATAGTTTTAAAAGATATTTATTTGGTATTCATTGCTTTTTCCAAGCGTAAATTAAATTTGGAAAATAAAGTAATTCTTTGTTTGACAACTTTTGTCATACAATCAACTCTCGATATAACGAACCTCCGAAAATGTTAAAATGTAAATTTTCGGATAATGTAAATTGCGCCAATATCACACCAAATTGCGTTCTTATATAATTCTTAACTATTTTAAATTTCTTTAAAAAAATACCAGGGTCTGATTGTATAACAGGTATCACTTTATTTTATTCGTCAAAATAAAATTTATTCATCTTTCCACACAATAGAAATTACCGTGAATGTTCTAATAGACCTTCGGTATCCATTTTCCGACACTGCTTTTTTGATTTAAGCATCAGACAACTTCACTATGCAACTTTGTTGACACACAATTTAAAACCAGTACAGTGAAACCTTGATTAACGCCCCCTCTGCCGTTAAAATCGAGAAAGCGTTTAATCAATTTTTGACAATAACCAAAAAGATCAAGCTGGTAACCAGCCCTTCACACAACCAATTTCAATTTTCCTTTATTTCAACTAACAGTAACAATGCAAAAAAGAGTGAAAGCAATATGTGATATTATCCTCGACATGGACGTCCTCTTTTTCTTTTCTTTCCCAACGGCTCTGCAATTGCATATCTCGGAAAGGTAGTATTACCTCGCTTCTTCATCAACATCACAGAATGCTTGCATGGTACTTTCTTTCCACCCATCAGGCAGGAGCAGGAGAAGAAATTTAGCCAAACTGGTGAAGGAGTAACTAAGTGAAAGGCTGACCTGAGATTTTTGAACTGCTCAAAGCTGTAACCTCCTTGAATAAGTTGCATGAAGAGTTCGGGAACATTCTGGTCCACGGCGGTAGCAGATGGGATGACAAAGAAATTGAATCCATTAATTGCAGTTTGGTAGAGAGGACGTGATTCTTGTTCTAGCTTGTACGCTTCCTTGTAGACTTGCGGACTGATTTTGGGAACTAAGGCTGGGGCCTTAATGAACAGAAAATTTGAAGAATCTAAAATAAACATGTAGGCACTCACTTGACGGTCTGGATCCATACTAGAATTTCGCATCATTCTTTCAGCTGCATGGAGAAAAGCACGCAACACTAGTTTTTTTCAAAGATTAGCACAATCTTTTATGACTCGATTTGAAGATTCTAATCTATTATTGGTGGAATAGCAACTAGAGAACCCTTCGAACCAACCACACAAGTCGGACTCGACCCAAGTCGAAAAGAAGTAATCTTTGAAAGCAGTGCAGGGCCGATTGTTGGTGTATTTCACAGACCAATAATGAGCAAGTGCTTTTCCAACTAAATATAAAAAGATACAACATTTCTGAAAAATAAAAACGAATACCACGACTAAATTCTTCCATTGATGAACACCTTTGCAAGATGTCAACATCTGAGTAGAGTTCTCCTTTGGTTTCCTTTGGTATTCCGAAAAGTTTCATATGCTTGCGGAGGTTTTGTTTCACGTGGAAATGACACATAGCTCGCTTGGCATTAGTCCCGACTAAGAAGTCCGACCTCGATAACTGGGCACCATCGATAACTGCACAGCAAAATATCAGTTACGACAAAAAATTTACTTGGTTCGGGCATAAGCCTAACTTAAAATCACCTACTCAGTCATTAACACTAGAAAGACGGCCTGTAAGAGCGGTATATTCTGGTGCAGTTTTGAACGCTGAATCGAATTTCAGCAGAATTGGCTAATCAGCCCTTAAATGGCGTTAAATTTGCGATTTTTGAAACCGCATGTTTTGAACATTTTTTAAGCACAATTATTTTTTAATGAGCTGTAAAACGCAAGTCTGCAAAAGCCAGCCATATCGGCAGCTGAAGCGTACAAAGCCTTTGAGATGGTCCGTCAGTACGTAGAAGAAAATATTGTTGATCCGTCCGTGCTTGATCTTTCCGACAGATGCGATGATGTGTTAATTTCCGTTCGAATGAAAAACAAAAAGCAAAGCATTATAACTGATTTCTTTTCCTCTAATGTTTGATTGTTCAATTGTTTTGATTTGGTTGATAAAATAAACAATTTATTGTTATAAAAACTTGTAGAAAATTTTCGATAATTGGGCACCCACTGTGTTCCTGAAGTTCACTGGTTCCTGAAGTTCACTGGTCACT
>JAMRYI010000430.1:0-139297 GCA_029231635.1 Ditylenchus weischeri | reverse complement strand
CCCTGAGCTGTTTACTTGTGAGGCAGGAACTGTGGTTGATGAAAAAGTAGATATTTGGGTAAACTTTGAAAAAAGTCCATATCATTTTATATAAGAAAATTTAGTCTTTGGGCTGTGTGCTCTATGCGCTCAGCTTTTTCTGCTCGCCTTTTGATGAAGTTCATGAACGAGGTGATAGTGTGGCCTTGGCAGTGCAATCAGCAAAGCTGAAATTTGACAGTGAGGCGAAGTAATTGTTACTCTCAAAATCAAGCATATCCAGTAGAGTTCATCGATATTTGGCCCGGAACCTAGAATCGGAATTTAAGTTTTGTAAAAACCACAACCGGAATCGGAACCGGAGTTCCGGGCCAACTCTAATATCCAGTTTGAGATAGTTTTTATGCATTTTATGCGAATTAAAACAGATTGTTGATACTTTTTCAGATTTCTAAGGAAATTTCAGAAACTTAGGGCCTCAGAAAAATGGTTTTCACATAAAAAGGTGTTTTATTGGAAAAATGGCACAGAGGCGCTTGGTTCTCCCTGTGACATTTTGTTTGAGTTCACGCCTTTTGAATTTTTTTATTTTGGCCGTTTTATGCATGTTTTTGGATCTTTTTAATTTAGACGAAGCCTTGAGCGCAGAGCAGGCCAGCGCACGTCCGGACGGTCTTAAACGTAGATTCTAAACTGCAAAAAAAATCTAAAAAAAGGCGGGAATTTAAACCAAATGGCATAAAAAGTACCGAACGTCTACGCACCCGAAAAATACCAAAAAAAGTTGAAACCCCATCTCAAATTGGCTTTCTCTTTGCAGATTTTGGTAATTTTGTAAATTCGTGTAGAGAAACAATTTTGCTTGTTATATACGATTCTATACGTTCAGGGGAAAAGTACGCGCGTAGCTTAGTGGGTTGGCTACCTACTATTTTGACCATTACAACACTGCTATACGAATTTTCAAAAATTTACCAAAATCTGCAAACGTTTTGAAGATTTTTTGAACAAACAGCCGAAAAATAATTTTATCGAAATCGATAAAATTATCGATCAGTCACGCCACGGTTCTCCGTCAAAAATAGTTTGAGAAACTATAATTCACCATTTACAGAATCGATGCCTGCATAACCAATTTCATGTCCAAGTTGATCAATTGGAATCCAAACGAGAGACCAGCAATACAAGCTGTGTTGCAGAGTATTGGGTCTCTCAAACAGAGCATATCTTAATAAAAGTCTATTAAGCAGTTGAAAAAAAACCTCCACCAGCTAGCTAAAGCAAAAACCCTAACAACTGCCCAATTAATTGTGGTTCAGATTTTGCCCACGAAAAACTGCATTTCATCAGCAGATTATTGAATTTTATCAGCAAAACAGTATTTTTTCTTCAGATTATTGTTGGAATTTTTCGGCACTAGCATGTAGCCCTAGATCTCAGCTTTCATGAGCTATCAAAATACACTGAATGATTTCAGAAATTTAAATATTTGGAGGTGTAAACAAAATAAGTTGGGTTGTCGAGTACAGTCGAACCTCGATATAACGACACTTCTTTAAACGCCGCCTTAGGTGATTACATCCTTGATTTTTGAGAAGCTTTTGCCAGTTCTGTTTGAGTCTGGTCCCAAATATCGCAGGATTCAGTTTTGCCGATCGTTTTAAGAACTAAATAATTTTGCCTTTAAAAAGCAAAACCTCGAAACCTTTTCGAAAAGGGGTGTCGTTACATCGAGGTTTTGCTTTTTTAGAGGCAAAATTATTTAATTTTTAAAAAACGATCGGCAAAACTGTAATCCTTGCGACATTTGGGACCAGACTGTCAAAACAGAACTGGCAAAAGCCTTCAAAAATCAAGGCAAAAAAAGTGTCGGACCCAAGGCGGGAACGAACTTAAGGGGTGTCATTATATCGAGGTTCGACTGTATACGCAAATTTTCGAATCAGGTACGACTCGAAAATTTTGAGTAGGGTACTCAAATCCATGAAATCATTTAGTAGAATTGCGTAAATTGATGAAACACGGCGCGTCAAACACGTCAAATTTTAATTTAATTAACAGGGTTTAACAACAATCGTAGCTGAGTTGCAGGGCAAAACCTACTGAAATACCTAACCTAAATCATGCGCTATCTCGATAAAAACTGCACATTTTGAAAAACTGTTATGTGCATCAGAAAGCTGAGTGAACGTACTACGATCTTGCCAGACGAAAAAATTTTCAGCAGAAAATTTTCGAGAAATAGCTTTTGTAAGTTAACAACCTGACTTCACCAAAACGCCGATTTGAAGTTCTTGTTTTCAAACTTATTACATTTCTAACAGAGCTTGATTTTTTCTGAAATCAAAAGTGCAAACTTAGGGCTTTCCACTGGTATCAAAAAAAGTCAACCACAGCTTACCTAAGCAAAGTTACAACCAAAACCAAAAAATGCTCAAATAAACAAAAAAAATTAGAATTTTAAATGTTT
The DNA here is from genome assembly GCA_029231635.1 of Ditylenchus weischeri. Taxonomy (NCBI): domain Eukaryota; kingdom Metazoa; phylum Nematoda; class Chromadorea; order Rhabditida; family Anguinidae; genus Ditylenchus; species Ditylenchus weischeri. The sequence continues at coordinate 136,848 of JAMRYI010000430.1, read as the reverse complement.
TTTAAAATGAATTTGTCTCTATACGAAGATCTCGATTTGGTCTTTTGAGTCGAAAGTTTTGGCGTGTTTGTCACGCCATGAAAAAGTTGAGATCCTAGGCGACATGCTCGTGAAATGTAAAAGACAAATTACAGCAAAATCCGAAGAAAAAAATCAGTATAAAATTTGCGGGTGAAATTCAGCCTATATATATAGGTATATATACCTCGAAGATATACGGCCCCGGCATAACATCAGGGGTAGGGGGCGGATATCTATTTAGTACACTTTTGAAGGCGCGATTAATTACAGCCATCAATTATTAAAACTTTTGGGTCAAAATCAGCTTAAAAAAATCACCAAAATTGCTTTATCCAACCAGTTGGGGGTATCCCAGGGTACGTAACTCAAAATTTTGAAGAAAGTACATTTGGTCAAAAAACTACAATTTGGTCATTTTTCGTCAAAAATGCCATTTTTATACAGTGCTTATTGCTATTTCGAAGCGAAAAAAATTTTTGACTAAAAATTTCAAAAATAAAAAAGATTTGGGGTTCCCGAAAAAAGTACAAATCTTATTAAAAATTAGAGTTACGTTCCCTGGGGTGTCTGCTAATTTGGCCGTATTTGTAAAGTGCAATTGGTATCAAAATCAATTCTCCAGTAATAATTTTTAGTATTTATTACATGCGTAAAAGATCTCCATAAATTGTTATAATTTATAATTTTAACGCTTTTACTGCTGCTTATTGTGATCATTTTTATGTGCTTCATATCTTACGCTAATTAATTTTGCGTTATTGTTTAATCTTACTCTAATAGGCTTATTGTAAAAATTTGCAGAGCTCAGTCGCCCTGTAATTATCTGTTCATTTTGTAACCTTCGCGAACCATGGTTAGAGATGGTGAAATAGCTCTCGTTGGCTTTCAGAGCAGGGGTTTTACGTCAGGGCGGGCTTTCGGGGTTTTCAGATTGACCAGGCGGATTTCAAGACTGCCTTCATTCTCTCGAGTGAAGTCTGAAAATAGAAGCAGAAAATATTTACAAAAAGGGAGAGGGTGGGACTTGAACTCGAGAGTCTAAAAACCATGCCAGGGCACGATCCTGGTCAGGCTCCTGTCCTGTCATCACTAACTGTGGTTGTAAACTTTAAAAATTTCAACAATGGTTGCCTAGATCTGCCTAATAAAGATTTTATTTTCATTTACGTTTGCAATTTTTTGTCAACTTTGTTAACTATTTTAACTGGAGCTGATCAATTACTAAAATTTAGTTACAGTAAGTTATTAGGTTGTCCAATAAGTTTTGAGAAAAAGTACGTGGATTCGCTTTAATTTTCAAAGTGCACCATTTGGCACATTTGACGATGATGTCTCTACGTGTCATGTACCATTTGTAGCCCGTTCTCTCCTTTTGAATGTCGTATTAACCGGCTCTTTGTTATAACAATATTGGACCAAAAATAAAAAAAACAAATAATTTCTTAAGCTTGGTAAATTTATGCACATTTTTTGTTTTCCTATTTTTGATCCTATTTTTTAATAACAAAGAATTGTTCAATATCACATTTTAAAGAACACAGAACGGGCTACAAAATGGTATATGACACGTAGAGACATCATTGTCAAATGTGCGAAATGATGCACTTTGAAAATTAAAGCGAATCCACGTGCTTTTTCTCAAAACTTATTGGACGACCTAATAGTTACTGTAAGGCCTGTTTCACAATGCATCCTCAACCATGGCGAAGTGCTTTTTGAATTTTTCAATAAAATAACTTTGAGATTTTTCTGCAAATTTGGTGTCAAAAGATAGCCCTGGATCTCAGCTACAATATGACATCAAAGTTGCCAATAAAAATCAAAGTTATCTTGCTGAAAAAGGCTAAAAACACTTCGCCAAGGTTGACGATTGAATTTGCATTGTGGGAGAAACCTAAGTTTTGTAAAGTTTGTTTTCGCGAAAAAAGCTCGAGAATAGATAAAATCTCTTTACAATTGAGGGAACTAACCATTACCAATAATCCGGTGTCCCACTCGACCAACTTACTGATCAGGTATACATTTCTATAAACGAAAATCATATTTTAAAACAGTCAACAACTTGGTGAAGAGTTCTTAATGAGATCATGACTTCTACTTTCGCTTCTCCGCGTAGGTCTTATGTACCGAGAAATGCGAAAAATTCGCAAAGCTATGAGACTTCGACATTCTACTTACGACTTTCATTGTAGCCACCTATCATAGAAAGGTTTTTAGAGGAAATTTGTCGGACCAGTTATGAATAATAATTATTATATGTTCACAGCTCTAGTTTCAACCGAAATAATATTTTCATCAAATTATTGTCCTAATACCAATCAGGAAACTCTAATTTTCAGGGTTTGCCAACAGCTCGGCATGGATATTAATGAAAGCGGCCTTACGTTTGAGCAGATGCAGGAAGAGCGCCTGGAGTATGTTTTTAATCCTTTATACATCCTTTTAAAGGGGAATGCTCAATTTTCATTAATTTGTCCCCGCCAATTCAAAAAATTTTCCTGATGGTTGAAGCTCTGTACAGATTTTTAAATTTGTTTTTTAACGAAACTATACCTTGTTTTGTTAGAAAACAAGTTGCAAAATCCGTATAGAAGTTCAAGGATCCGGTAATTTTTTTTTTAATTGGCTGGGGCAAAATTTGTAATAGGTGAGCGTACCCCTTTAACACTAACCTTTATGGAATATATTTCCAGATATGTCAAGAACATCGGGATTGAGTATCGCTTTGGATGTTATAAGGTAAATTTAGGCCAGTAAAAAAAATTGAGGTTGTTTATGTTTAGGAGAAGAGTTCGGAATCTTGCTACTTGGTATGTGTGCAGTATTTAGTCTTCTAAAACTCGATTTTATTATTTTTTTCTCTCAGTTGGGAGAATACATGGAGGCTGTCGAGCAAAATTACAAGGTATGAAATTTGTCTGAGCGCTGAGAATTTCACTCCATAGTTGGCTTCTTTCAGGAATCTTTGAAGCTTTTCAAGGAAAACTGCGAGGAAAGACAACACGGCAGGTCGTGCTTCAAGTATGCTAATTACATTCGTGCTGGAAGAGGTATGAACTTTAGAGTTGTTTGTTGACAAAAAAATCCTTTTTGTTTGCAGAATGTGAACCAAATATCGAGAAGATGATCGAACCGCTGGAAATTGCTTGTGATCAGAGGATAGCCCCAGGTAAGATTTAAAAATGCAATGAAAAAAGTCAAATTCTCTTTTTAGCTTGCCGTTACTTAGGTATTCTTTTTTAACTTTTATTCGATATGCACTTGAGAATTCCAGTCAATCCTTAACATAGAATAATAATAAATTCGGCACGTGTCAAAATTTCACCGTAAATTTGAATTCTCCACAGTAAAAATAACGGCAAACATATAAAACTGATAAAATAATAATTTTTTAAATGATATTAGACTAAAAAATTCAGACATGTTTTTCTTACATTTCATATAGTCTGGAAAACGCGTTTGAGACCATGTTAACATACAATGGCCTACCCTGCAGCTACGCGCATGCCAAAAAAGTAAGAAAAGCACTTTTGGATACGTTTTTTCGATATGGGAATCTTTTGTCACGTGGAAATTTTGGCTGAGGAACTTCTGGCCGGTGAACTTTTGGTCGTAACCGCCAAAAATTCGCTGCGAAAATTTTTCACCTTTGTTTTATAGTCCTTTACCGATTTACGGTTCATCAATCTAGTTTGCAGAATTTGTTGATCATAAAAAAATTGCCTTTAATTAGGCGACACTTCCTTTTAATTTTTTTATCGAGAGACGCGGGTCATTACTGTGAAATAGTTAAGCATTTCAAGCAAACTGACGAAGCATGATTTTTGAAACCGAGTTAATTATCAAAAACCGCGTTAAAATTTTCTTGAACCAGCTGGTTAACCAACATTTTTTAATTTTTTTCCAAATAATTACCGTTTATTCTCAGGCCTTATCTATTGGAACAAAAAGGATCCGCAGGAGCAAGATCTCAACGCTGCCGTCAAATACGTTAAAAAGTATGTGTTTGTACTAGTTCTATATAACCAACGAGGACAGCAACATTTAATCACTTCTCGTTTAGGGCCTGTGACCTGGAAGATGGACAAGCGTGCGGATACCTCTGTGGATGGTATCATTATCTATCTTGCGTGGAACGTAAAGAGTAATGGTTTGTTTTTAGGTATCTCGGTCCAGATGCAGTGTCCCAAAAGCCGTCTAAAAGTGCTTCGGTTAGTTTTCATTTTTTAAGATAGTAGTAGTTTCTTTGAAACACAGCGCGTTCCAAGATTTTCGCTTACTTTTGAAGAACCCTTCCCTCCCCACCCACCCTACGTCCATATTTCTAAATTTTGTAAACGCAGAACAACTCAGAATTTCAAAAAATTATTTTGCGTATAATGTCCAAAACGGTTAAAAAGCTATGGATGTTCAAAAGTGGTTTGTACCTTGGAACTCTGTAAAAAGACCTTCACGGAGTATACCTCCCTAAATGAAATTTGAATCCTTTTTTTTCTAAAAAACAACACATTTTAACCATTAGTTACTTCTACATGCTGAACACAGATAAAAAGTGTTTTCACTTACTCTTTTCTATAAAATGATTTTTTAAATCTTGAGTTTTGGAAATTGTTTAATTTTTAGCAAGGTGATACGAGGACGTTGGAAAAGAATTCTGTCAAGTCATTGAAGTATGGCATAAAAGGATGTGATGCTCACTACTATCCGGCCTGCGTGAATGTGGCAAGGTTTTTACTTTTTGCACTCATTTCCATTTCATCAGTTTCCGAGTTTTTTGGACAAGAATTAAATCCCTCCGCTTCTGAATCCCTCCGCTGTGAAAAGTCTCCGTTTTGTACTGAAATGTCTCCGCTTCTTCAATTTTCGTCTTAAAAGCTAAAACATCTCCGCTTTTGTTTTTCAAAAAGTCATTTCTTATACTAAAATTTCTTCCTCAATCCGAAACTGTTGAGATCTAATCGAAAGAATATTCATGGGTTCAGATATTGCTATTTTGAGTCTGTCAGACAGAAATGTTCACCACTTACCTACGGAATAAAATTTGAAAAAGCGGGCATTTCAGCAAAAAGCGGAGACTTTTCAGATTTATCCGTTTTTTCAGAATGTACATGGTAGGTGAAGGCGTTGCAAAGGATCCGGTAAGTGAAACTATAGACAGCTGAATTTAGTAAACCTAGCAACTACTAATTTTATTATTTAGGAGAAGGCCAAAGAGTACAAAGAGAAAGCCAAGCAGATCCACGATATCTTCATGAGTGTGAAAAAGAAATAGCCTGCTGTCTGAACATGCAAAGTGATTAAACCATTCATCTAGGATAGTCTCTCTGTTAGTTATGATCACATTATTCGCCTTATATGTGCTCTTTGTGGGTTTATTGTAATTACTGTGTTCTGTTTGTCTAATAAATTTTGGGTTTTTCGTTTTCTCTTCACTGCTTCACAAAATTTTGGTAAGGGATACGATAAACATATGACAACAGTACTATAAACAAAACTGTTTTGTTATTGTTTCTTCGCGTAATAATCACTTAGAAGCAATCCGATCCCACCTTTCAAAATATGCCTTAGTCACCTCTGTGTTTTACGAAAAGCTTACTTTGATACAAAACCTCCTAATTTCAACTTGACAATCTTAATCCGGAGAGGTTAGCAGCAAGGAAGTGCAGCAATTATCGATTTTCTTTTGCATTGAGGACAACTGTCCCTCCAGCGAATATTAACTTTTTTTAAGTGGCATTGTTGATCTCTATTCCTTTTCTCCTTTGTTTTGCGGATGATTTAACTCTTTATCGAGCCTTTTTATTGTTCTGATGAACACTCCTCGATATCTGCGCCGAGATTCCTCAAGTGCAAATGGTTATCCGCCTCCGTACCGAGAAAGTCTGCCAACTGAGACAGACGACGATTTGTTGCACGTTACCGGTTTGAGGCGGAAGAAATTAGTTGCACTTATTGTATGGCTGGCTGTTCTAAGTTTGCTTGTGGTCATATTGTTTATAGTGAGTTGAAATACAGTTATTTGTTTTTCTGCAAGAATAAAGGCAGCTTTTTAGACAAACGTAACTCTACTAAAGGTTCTAAAAATGAATGTGGGGGAAGGAGGTAAATCTCAATTTTCTTAATAAATCAACATATTTCTTCGTTTTTCAGTCAGTTGGATCCGGTAATTTTTTTATTTAAAGGGGCATAACCGAGCCCGACACGGTGAAATTTGAATTTCCAAAAGGGGACCACTTTTATGCGTGAGACCAAAAAAATTGAAATTCAAATTTTCATTTCTATTGTATGTGCTGTAGAATATCAGACGTGTGCTATAATTTTGGTATTCTGCTGTGAGATAAAAAAAAGTTGGATCAAATTGAAATGTAGCGACTAATGGCTGAAAAATAGCGACAAATTACTTAATTCTGGCAAATTTGGGTGGCTGCGAACTCAGATCCCGGTAACTGAAAACACGGACAACTCAGCTTTGTGACAACTGATCTCAAAAGAAATTCATATATAGGTCAACTCAGTTTGAAACAACTCACACATGTATAACTGAGATGATCCGAAACTCAGCTAAAAACGATTAAAATCCCAAATCACTGGTCTTAACACGATTCATTTTTTTGCGGACTCATCCCAAATGAAACTCATCTTCCTGACAATTGGTCGGGAAATAATTTGATTGTTTGAAATTGTCCTTTTTGTCTTGTTTGGTTAGACTCCCCTAGTTTATACTTAATTCATGGTTTATTCGATGAAAATTTGTCTTTGTTTGTGTGACAAATAGGTAGGTGCAATATTACTTTCTAGTATGGGTTTGGATCCACCTGAATGCACTGAAAAAATAAAACTTAGCCAAAATAAAAAAGCCACGTATTATGATTCAAAATCGCATAATGGAAACCGGTCCGTGAGGGCAAAAATTACTATTTTGCTCACCTAAACCCCAAACTTCGTTTCGGTACCACCTAGTCGGGTAACATCTACAGAGTGGGATATCCACCTGGATAGCCTATAAAAATAAAAATGTCTTTAAAAATGTCTTGTTTTAATTGAAAATTTGCAAAATTTTTGAATTTTGTATGAAACTGCACAGTCAAAAGGCACGAACAGGCTGCGTAAAGGTTGAGAGGATCGAGAAACGAACCTGTATGACACGAAAAGACAGAAAGCCTAAAAGTTCCACGTTGAATTACAAGAGGGTCAAGTTGCCACAAAACCAAATTTTATTTGAAGTGAATTCTCAATTTTCGCGCCCAATTGTCGAAAAGATGAGTTTTAGTTGCGATGAGTCCGCAAAAAATGAATTCCACATTGGGCGGGTGTTCAAAAAGATCAGTATAATTGTGTTGAGTTGACATATATATGAGTTTCTTTGGATATTAGTTTTCGAAAAGCTGAGTTGTCTGTGTTCTCAGTTTTCGGGATCGAGTCCGTAACCACCCGGCAAATTTGCCTTTAAATTAGGAAATTTGGGCAGCGGACGATTGCGCGAAATCAAATTGCGCAAATTCACATTGCGCAATGTCCAAATTGCGCAAATACAGACTGCGCAAATGCGAATTGCGCCAAAATCAAATTGCGCAAACGTGCGCCAAAGTCAAATTGCGCAAATGTAAATACCGCGACTATTCAGTGTAATTAAAGGGGTCTGTTGCACCCCTTTGTTTGAGCTACTTTTTCTTATCTGTTTTCATGTTCTGTAATAAGATGGTCAAGCAGTTCAATTCTGAAAGGGGCAATGTTCTAGGGTTCTGCAATACTTATTCAATGAGGTTTGGTCGTATTCGCAACTCTGATAACAGGTGCACGAGGAGGTGCACGAAAGTTCTGGAACAGCTGTATCAACAAATCAAGAGCATTTGGTAGAAGAAAGAAGCATCATGGTCACCTTCCAGATACAGCTCTTGTTCAAGTTGTTTTTTCAGTTCTTTTAGATAGCTGTTTTATCTCATGCTTTAGGTTAGAAATAAGGTTTCGGAAGCGGTATCAGCAGCAGAAATTAATAGTAACACGCCGGTGAGAAGCATAGTAGATCTAGCGCTCGGCGGACTGGTGGGCGAAATTCTTCTTACAATGCCAGCAAAGGACACTATTAAAACGCGCTTGACTCGCCACCTGAACAAAAATGTGGGAGCAGTCAACCGAGGAGAAAAGAGCGGGGTATGGCCAGAAAACATGAAGCAAACCAAAGATGGTAGGACTTTTCTTAATTTTGATTCAGGTTAGTAAAATTTAACTTTTTTTTGACTTCTCATTGTCCGATGTTCACTTGTTTTGTTGTAGCTAATGAAAGTCTTTTCGGTCCTCCATTGCAGTCAGGATTTATAGGACCATCACCTCACCAAGAGTTCTCCTTTTCACCACTGCCACATTTCTTCGTCTACTTCAGGTGTTAGAAAAAATCAGTCCTTGTTGTATACTAGAATTTTCTTTATGCTTATTTTTGTTACAGTTGAACCGCCATTGGGCAATGGATGGAACGTTCTTTGCAAATAAGCAAATGTACGTGATTGGATTCTACGCAGCTAACATAGATAGCGGCAGCTCGTTCTTTCCTCGCGTGTATTTCCTGCTTCAGTCTAAGAAAGAAGAGGCCTATCGAGAAGCGTTCTCTAAAACATTTTGTCACTTCTCTAACGATCAACACCCAATTTATCTGATGATAGGTGCGTTACCACTTTTTTGCTGTTTTGATGCTCTTCTGAATAAAATTATTAAGATTTTGAGACCGCTGCCAGAAATGCTCGCCTGAGCCTCTTCCCAGATGTATCAATCAAACACTGTCTTTTCCATCTATTCCAAGGCCTTTACAAGCGAGTTCAAAAGGAGAAGATCAAATCATTGTGGACAATATTGGATGTGAAAATTCTGCTGCGTTGCTTGCCGACACTTGTTTTTTTGCCAATACAGGAACTAGATGATAGATTTGATCAACTTGAAGCAGCCAAAGACGACTTATGCAGGAGAAGGGTGATTCCGCCCGATTCCATCAACCATGTCAACAGTAAGTCTGCCAACGTTTATCTCGCTAATCCAAATACATAATAACTTTTTGCAGAAATATTTGGGTATTTCAAAGAGTTATGTCCACTGGCCTGTCCTGCTATTTATCCTGATACATTATGGAACATGCACGACAGAGCAGTGTTCAAGTTTTTCAAGTTTTCAAATCCAAGTTTTTCCATTTTTTCGGATTTTGGTCATTTTTTCCAAAAAATCGATTTTTTCCAAAAGGCCACATCTCAACACTTAGATTTTTAAAAATCATTCTGTAAGATGGTTTTTGTATCTCTTGAGCTGCGCTACAACATGGTGATAAAATTTTATCGTGACGCGTGAAATTCAATAAAACATTTGATCAGTGTAAGTGATTAAAACGCTTGTCAACTTCTCAAAATGATGTCACAAGTGTTTGGAGCCAAATGGTAACTTATCCAAAATAATTAAGCTAAGTTCAGTATGCCATTAGAAAAAGAAGATGTATGGCTACAAAATGATATTTGAAGAAAAGAGATATGATTCCAACATTGATGAAATATACGGCTTTGAAAATCCGCCAGGAACTTATGTTTCACCCGTTGCCGTGCTTTTGTAGCAGGATTCGCCCCGAATTTGACAACTTCATAGTTTCCGATAGGTTATAGAAAAAGCAGCAGTCATATCGGTATACCATCCCCTTGACCGGTAAAATTAGTCAAATTACCTCTCCTCCTCGAAAAGTTGAGTGCAGAGGGTGTACTCTATGGAGCTAAGGGAAACTTGCAAAAACGAAATTGCAAACGTATGTTTTGCCGAAACGAAATTTGTGAAGACAAATATTGCCCAAACGAAAATCGCTAAATCACATTTCGCAATTTTCGTATTTGGAAATTTTCGTTTTCGCCAAGTTTCCCCCAGCCCTTTATGGGAGAGTCGGCTGTATCTACCTTTGAATGTTTTACCTATCCTACCAGTAGCCTATCGATTCTCCCGCCAATCTACCTACCCCGTTGGTAGTGAACTTGGTCTTCTAGGGTTTATATAGACGCCTGGGTATTTTGCCAAATTTAATTAAAAAATGACTGTGAATCATTAGTCTCTGGATTAACAATTCCTAAAAAAGATCCAGCGCCCCATCCAGCATCCATTGGCAAAAATTATAAACTTTTAGTTTTCACACCCATATAGACGAAAAGACAAAAGAAAGCAGTCTTCTGTCCACTTCACCTCCTCCAAAATTGATCTCGGGCATGTGGTGGTCAATTCAGTAAAAGTGTTAGACAACGCGACAGGACTCCACTTCTCATCCACGGCTCAAGAGTTGGTCCTACTTTGAGAAAAAAACGTGGAAAAAGTATTTTTCAAATTTTTCAGGTTATTATAAATACGGCAGAAAATGACACAAGACTGGTCCTCCAGGATGGACTTTGTCGTTTAGAAAATCTAGAGCAGTTTCAAGTAGAGTTTGTTGGAGGTTGAGGCCAGCAGCATTTCAGGTGATTAGCGGGGCTACTGGCAAAACCTTGTTTAGTGCCCATCATCCACTGGTTTCTATTGATCATTTGATTCAAAGAAGTTGCTAAAAGGAACATAATAAACCAATAAGGTTGGATTACTGATGTTTCTGGAAATAAGGTTTATGATAAAGGCCTCCTGGCAAAAGATAGTTCTAAAATAGAGCCCCTGCCTTTAACACTCCAAAGGCCTCCTTCTAAAAGATAGTTCTAAAATAGAGCCCCTGCCTTTAACACTCCAAAGGCCTCCTTCTAAAAGATAGTTCTAAAATAGAGCCCCTGCCTTTAACACTCCAAAGGCCTCCTTCTAAAAGATAGTTCTAAAATAGAGCCCTGCCTTTAACACTCCAAAGGCCTCCTTCTAAAACATAGTTCTAAAATAGAGCCCTGCCTTTAACACTCCAAAGGCCCGAAAAGCAGTTTAAAATGGAGCCCCTGCCTTTAACCTCAAAGGCCTCCTTCTAAAACATAGTTCTAAAATAGAGCCCCTGCCTTTAACACTCCAAAGGCCGAGAAGCACTTTTACGCAGTCAGACTCCCATTGGGGTAACAATCCAACCATTGTGGGTGAGTGGGCCCCAACTCTCCTGATTTGAACTTCATGGATTATTTTGGCCCTACTTGCAGTCAAACAAAATCAAGCATTGAAGGCACAAGCTTCTTAAACGTCTTATGAAATGTATTGAGGCTAAAGGTGGCCATTTTGATGATTAATTATTTGTGTTTACATATCATTCGAAAGAGGACCGAATGGGCTACACATCTGTATATTTAGAAATTTTTTCTGAAATAAAAATTGTTATTAAAAATAAGCTTTAAAGTCCACAAAAGACTTATGGGACACCCGTCAGTTTTTATAAAGTGGATATATAATTTGATGCCGGAAGAAGAGCTCTTTTTTCTGTAAAAAATATTGCTTGAAACAATAGCAAAACATCAAGAAAAGGTTGCCTTGCCCTAAATTTAAACTAATTTTTTTTATCATTTTAGATTCGCTCACCTGTAAACGAAGTGCTCAAACTGGAAACTGAGAATGTCAATCTGAGAGGCAACGAGGGCATTAGGATGGATTCCAAAGCTTTCAATGCTACTGCAAAAACCACTTTGCTGGTTAAAACTTCAGTGAGTTTAATATCATTTTATTTCAAAATTAACCAAAAAAAGTGTTTGTTATTAGAAGGATGGATCACTGCGATTGAGTGGCCGAAAAATTTTCATTGGCAATAAGTGGAAAGTGTTGTCATTGAGCTCCTCCCCAGCACTTACGGCTTCTGTGGATGCCTTCAGAGTGTGCATCTGCATGTCGAACAGACCCAAACTGTTTTTAGTCAATGGAAATAAGCCGTGCAAAGCTCCGGCTACAATTTGTCAATGAATTTTTTCTAACTGATGAAAAAATTATTATTTTTACCATGGGATCCAGGTAAGAGAAAATGCATTTGTGGCCCGTATAGTCGAATTTTGCTACAGTGACATCACCCTCAAATTCAAACCTCAGCTGAACCTGACGCTTTTTTAACAATTCTCAAAGTTCTTTTCCAATTTTATTCGTCAACCTGTTCCAAAAATTTGCGGATTCAATTGTAAAAATTTCCATCTCACTATTTTCTACTGTTTTCATTTCCATTACAGTTAAAGTTTACAGTTTAAACTAGGGTTGGTATTTAAAAAAAAATTGAAATCCAGGAAAATTTCCGGGAATAAAAATCGAACAAATCAACATAAAAATCATCAAAAATAGTAGTTTCTTCAATTGGTTCTTCATTAGTTTCCCGCTATTTGCTTTCCCCGTTATCTACTTCCCGCTATAGTTACCCGCCATTTGCAAGCTGTGCTACAGTCAACTATCCCAGTACAGTCAACTATCAGTCAACAATACAGCCAACGCTCCCAATACAGTCAACGCTCCCAATACGGTCAGCTCTCCCGATACAGTGAACTCTCTTAATAGGATGATCAACCAACCAAAGCACGACTGGAATTACGTTAATAACAGGGTTGCTGCATGGAAAGCTTTCCGGAAAACTTTCCGGACAGTTATTTTTTTTTTTCAAAAAAATGGAAAGAAATAAAAACAGGAGAAGAGAAACTCTCTGTGGGCCGAACCCGTGTTACACCTCGTTTTATGCGTTTTCACTAGGGTTATTTAGACGGTAAGTTACCACGGTAACATACTACAGCCTGTATAACTTACCAAAAATCTGTAAGTTTAAAACAGTTAACTACAGATAACCGTACAGTTAACTGTACAGTTGACTGTGCAGTTGACTGTACAGTTGACTGTATACTACCACCTATACAATTCCAAACTGTTTTTAGTCAATGGAAATAAGCCGTGCAAAGTTATTTCTGTCCGATTTCTCACCGCCAACCGGAAAGTTTTTCGGAAAACTTTCCGGCTAACTTTCCAAATCTTTTCTGTCCGGAAAGAAAAACAACATTAGTTAATAAGGAGTTTAAGTTGACTTGCTGATGGATTTTGTTGAACTATACCCAAGCCCACAACGATTGACGGCCTCCAGACATTGATTATCTGAAAACAACTGTTTAACATAGAAACGCAAAACAAAATACCAATTTTCCCGCTTTATCTTTCAATTTTCCCACCTAAAATTTTCCCGGGAAAATTTTCGGGAAATTTCCCCAGGAATTTTCCCATCACCCAACCCTAGTTTAAACCCATCATTGCGTAACCTCTTATCATTTTAAGCCTATTATTAACGTTATTCCAGTCGTGCTTTGGTTGACCCTCCCATTGACGTGGCATTGGAAGAGTTAACTGTATTTCAAGATTTGACTGTATTGGGAGAGTTGACTGTTTATAAGCGTTAACTGTATTGTCGACTTAGAGTTGATTGTATTGAGATAGTTGACTCTAGCACAGTTAGCATATAGCATAAACAACAATTGACCGAATTCTTATCGACCGGTCAAACAAATAAGTGGTCAATTGACCATTGTTTTACCCTAATTGTGCGTCTAATAGGAAGAATACGGTACATATTTTTTGGTTTTCCTCAAATTGCACTTTTTTACACTTGTGACGAACTGAATACTTTGAGATGTGTATTCTCAAAAAGAATAGTGCCAGAAAATAGACATGTTGGACGACTTTCGCAGAACTGGATCGAAAAATCTTGCGGTAGCGCAACTGATACCCTCTAGCTTTGGGTCAGGTACCCCAAAAATTTGGGTAATTGAGAAATTTTCAGTCGGGCATCCGAAATCGGACTGAGAATCTTCTGTGGGTCGGAACTAAAAAATTAATAGAGTAACTCTTTTTAAAATAAAAAAGGAATTAATATCAGATTTGTCACTTTGCTCGCAAAACTCGCAAAACTTCGGTGCCTTTCAATAAAAAAACCAATATGCATATTCTGTTGCTTAATTTTGACCCGCTCAAATCTTTTGTTTATATATTGTATATGAGGTCAGTGTGCCAGTCTTTTTTCCTCTTCTCCATCTTTAGTTCACAGTTATGCTGAGAAGGGCACAGAAAGGGTGGGCAGTGCCCCTTTTCTCCTTTTCCTAGAAAATTGCCTTTTCCAGCATGGCGTCGCTTTTGTATTCTCTTAATTTGCTCTATTTTTTTAAATGTTCAATTTTCTCGTTTTTGTGTTTATTTTGTGTTTGTTAGTTAATAAAAGTTTAATTAAAAATAAAAAAACGCTTGTGTCCGTTGTGACCACATTTTTTAAAAAAGTAGACGACTTCCCGTCTGACGTCTGTGTGTTTTTGGCCGGCAGATAAGCTATGGCGGCCATCTGCCTTAATTGCCTAAATGGCCCGGAGACGGTGCGGCACTACGCTCATGGCATTAGCTATCGGGCTCTAGTTAAGAATCGGTTCCATTTTTCGCCTTGGTCCCCCTGTTGTTTTTTTCGAAAATTTTTATTGCAGAAAATGACGAATAACACATTCAAGTAAATAACTATTCGTGAATCTTGCGCATCTGACCAAAAAACATCTTCAAATAATTCTTTTTCAAGGCACGGTAATTTTGTCGAAAAACTGCTTCAGCGATGTACGATGCCAAGAGGTTGTCACTTGTACCATAGAGGCGCAACTTCCAAAAAAAGCAACCAGCCGCATTATTAAAGGAAATACGGTAACCCCTCTCCGGTAACCCCCTCTCCGGGAACCCCCTCTCCGGGAACCCCCCAATACGGTAACCCCCTCTCCGAAAATTGTAAAATGTAGCCATAACAACTTTATTTCCAATCCCCTTTATTCAACCTTTTTTGTGCACACAAATTTTCTTTGCCGTCGCACTGCCATGTGATTGCTTTCACTGTCGCTTTCATTTCATTGTAGCTCTATTTCGACCGAAATCCCAAAAATTATTGGTGTTCGGCCAAAAAAACTGAAAATCGGCCGGATTGACTGACAACTCTAGCTTACAGTTTTATAGAAAATCCAGTTTGTTTTATTATATTTTTGGACAAAGCTTTTTCTGGGACAAAAAGACGTTTTTGGGACAAATCGACTACTTTTTTGGGCAAAAAGAGTCTTTTTGGCCCAAAAAGTCTTTTTGCGCCAGCTAATTTTGCCCCAAAAAAGCTTAGTCCTATATTTTCGGTGTCCTAAACAGCATCACCGTTGACCATTGCACTTTAGAAGATCCCTGGTTTCTTCAATTTTTCAGCCGGATTTCTTCTTTTTATTTTGGTTGATCACTCAAAAAATATCAAGATCAGACACTAACCTTTTATATTTCTGGGGGTTGGGAAATAGATAAATATGTTTAAACTAACTCGAGTATTTCATCAGAGAAAATTTGGTAATCGAGGTTATATTGGGTTGTTCGATAAGTCATGGCGTTTTTTTTTAAATTGAAAATCGTGATTTTGACATTATATACCAAAAAAATTGCTTTTCAATTCTGAGTCGACTTGAATTTACAGAATTTCGGCCTACAAAAAAAGTTATGGCCAAAACAAAAGTTGCAAAAATCTTGAAACACTCTGTATTAAAAGCGGTTTTTTGTAATTTTGAACCACACCTGTTACCCCGATTCCTGACCCCAATTTTTTTATGTCTATCGTTTAGAGGAGGTTGGTTTTACGGATTAAGTGACGGAAAAAGTGCTCGCTGGTAAGGACAGAGTGGCAAAATCCACATTTTTCTGTTTATTTTACAGCAATTCTTAAGAGTACGCATACGACATGATAGGTAAATTTTTCAATTTTTCCGAAAAAAAAACATCCTAAACACCCCAAACCACCCCTGCTAATCCAAAACAACTCAAACTACCACAGACCACTCAAGCTACCACAACAAAGTGTTTTTTGTGAGTTCGGGCTGCTTTTGGGCCTTCATAGAGTTTTAGGGTGGTTTGAAATATTGGATTGTCGCATAAGTTCGTTCGGTTTTTAAAAAGGTATATAAATTTTCATTTTTAATGTGTATAAACAAAATGTTATATGCTGTTTGGCAGCCCTGTTTCTCCTCTTTCGAATGATACATCACACTTTATTTTTCACAACAATTTTCAGGTAAAAACAATGAAACAAATCAATCAATAATGTATTCTCCTTCACTGTTCATGACTTCTTCCCACCTTGTGGAAGTTTGAAAATTCCGCGTTTGAAGAAGTCCGCATGTTTGGAGGTGAAGAACTCAGTGAGCCATTCTTCCAACTATTGATCATTTTCAAACGTGACACCATTGAGATTGTTTTGCAAAGATTGGAACAAATGAAAATCGGATGGAGCCAGATTTGGATCCAAAGTCATGAACAGTGAAGGAGAATACATTATTGATTGATTTGTTTAATTGTTTTTACATGAAAATTGTTGTGTTAACTGTCTGTCGTCGTGGATTGCTGAGATGCGTTCACGGAGCAATAAGCGGCTATAGTGGACCTTCAAGTTCTCGATGATTCCTTGATCCATTGAAAGAAAATAAAGTTTAGAACAATTCATAATACAAAGACTTATAAAATATACATTTGTATTACATTTTGTAAGACAAACCTGTGATTCGGCAGTTGTGTTAGGAGGGGAGAACTTTAGACTGATTTGCTCCAGCTTGATGTTCGTGTGGCCGCTAAAATTGTCGAGGAAGAGGAGCACCGTTCGTTTGTCACGCTACAGCTTTCGGTCCCAATTCTTTAGCCATGTTTTGAAGATGTCTCCTGAAGTTAAATAAAAATAAATAATTTGGAGTTCAACAAATAAATAAAATTATTTGTCATCCATGCCTTCTTGTTTACCTTGTGCTGGACGGGCGGCTCTCTGTTCTTGAAGCATCTCGGTTTGATCGACTTCCCAATCACCAGCAACGGCAGCTTTTCTGTTCCACTCATGTTGGATCCGACCAGGACAGTGATTCGTTCTTTGGGCTTCTTGCCTTCTTGCTTCTTGTTCGCCTGTGAAAAAAGGATACTAATTAAATCAACCAACCTTTGAAAGCCAATGTCTTGTTTGGGAGGAGCTGCCAGAATAGTCCTGTTTCATCGGCATTGAACATATCGTTGGGCGAAAACTTTGCGATTGTTTCTTCGAGGAGAGTTTGTTGCCAGTTGCCCAATGCGTCCATGTCGATTTCGCCGGCCTCTCCCTGGTTGCTTCGGAATGTGATGGAATGGCGGTGCTTGAACTTTTCCAGCCACCCAATACTTGCTTTGAACCCTTCGATGTGGAGATGCGCCGCAGATTCTCCTAAAACAAAAAAATGTCAAAATCAGATGAAAGAAAAAAAAACAAATAAAATAAAAATACCATGACCAAAGGACCCGTGACTGCGACGTTCTGGCTTCTGAACGACTTGACCCAGCGCAGGATTGCCTCTTTTAGTTCTTCGTGCTTGACTTCTTGTGCTTGACCGCTTGACTGGCATCAGATGAACTCGCTTTGCTTCCCCACCATCGTTGATTGCACTGAGAATTGCCGCTTTATTCTCCAGAATGGTTTGCACTGTTGATCTACCGGACTTGAATTGAGTGGCGAGCTGCCCCATTGATTTGCCCTTTTCTGAAGCTTCGATGATCTTCTTCTTGTCCTCCAGAGTGATGACGCGGCGTTTCTTGCTCTAAGTGTCCATGGTTAGCCTGAACAAAAAAAGAAAATTGATGAAACATACAAAAAAGAACAGAAAACACACACAAAAAAGTGAAAATGACGAAACGCAAAACAAATTCACTTTTTTGCAACAAATATAGAAGGCGGCAATTCATATAAAAATGTGTACATTGCTAATTTTTTGCTAGAAGAGTATTTTTTGTTCATTTTTTGCTTTTCCTCATTGACTGTACGTTATATAGAGACTATTTGTTATTGCTCGGGACCGGCCCCAGGTGTACGCTAAATAGAGGTGTACGTTAAGTGGAGTGCCGTTTTACCTTAATTTCATTCAGGCCAACCACATGTTTCTCAGGTGTACGTTAATGAGAGACTCGACTGTACAGTCAAACCTCGTATAGTGACACCGCAAGAGACCGGCCTTGGAGTGTCACCATAGTGGAGTGTCGCTATAGCGAGTATTCTTTACCAAAAATTTTTCCAGTATCACTGCTCCGAGTTTTCCGCGATCCTCTCTTTTTCCCAGCTAATTTGCGATTGCCAGCTATTTTTACTATGAGCAAAGACAACCTATGAACAAAAAGCAAATGAAAGAGTAATAGTAAATTCAAAAAGTCACCACTCACAGAGTGGTGACTTTGAATATGCTTGAGCCAAGTGATAAGAGCTTTTTTCATTTGGTTAGGTTTTCCAGCTTTAAGACCCTCACGCTCACCTAGTCTGCCATCCATCGATTGCTGCTAGATTTTTTTTGGTTTTTAGAACGGCTGCATTTAAAAATTTTATCTCTGGTGACGAAGCTGTGTGGTTGCTATTATTTTTTAATAACTTTTTCCTTTTTCAGTGAAAAAGCTTTTCGTTTGGTTGTTGTGGTCATTGTTAGTAGCAGAAACCGAATGAGAAATGATAAAATATTAAAAGTAGCTAAGAACCGAAAAATTCGTAAAGCATTCGTGACCAAAACAAAGTGAGCAAAACAAAGTTAATAATAGAAAAAATGTTTACAATTTATTAATGATAAGACCAAATTAAACTTTGTAAAGTATTTATTTAAAATGTTTAATTTTTATCGACTTTGATTGACTAAAAATGGCAAGTGTCACTACATCGACGATTTTTTTCTCAGACGGGACCAGCCATAGGTGTTACTATATTGGAATGTCACTGTACTGGAGGTATAATTGCTTAGGCTTTAGTCAAATCCAACCTAATCAACACGAAGGTGTCCTTATATTGGAATGTAACTATATGGTGGTTAACTTGCCACCTTTAGGTGGCAAGTTATTTTTTTCTGAAATAAAAATTGTTATTAAAAATAAGCTTTAAAGTCTGCAAAAGACTTATAGGACACCCGTTAATTCACCTATAGCAGAACATCTCCACCAGTGTTTGCAAAACTCATATTCATCCTCATAGTCATAGTAATTATGATTCTTATTTAATTTCATAGTCTTCCTTTTTATTGCATTAACCCGACCGAAAATAAAACCCCACAGTTGCGAAACAACAAATTGACAAAAACTTTTTGCACACTAATTGTTGTTAGATTATAATCAATGAAAGAAATCACAATCAATCACCAGTAGGGTGGGTCAGTAATTGTAAAGACAGCACCAAATATTGGTTTGTAAGAAAATAGCGCCAGTTTTGCTGGTAGTTCCGTAGAAAAAAAGGAAACTGCTGGCTTTTTTTCTTCTTAATCCTTTGTTGGAGTAGATTTGTGTTCAACTTTAAGCCATTTTAGTATGGCTAAAGTAATTCAAAGGGTTGTTTATATGAATGTGCTTCTAAAAATGTTACTGGCTCTAGTACAATGTTTTCATAATTGACACTGAAATATAAACTGACACTAAATAAACTGTAAAATTTCAATTGACATTTTACAGTTAATTTAAGGAAAACTGTGTCAGTTGACATTTTACAGTTAATTTAGTGTCAGTTGACATTGAACAGTTACTTAGTGTTAGTTTATATTTCAGTGTCAATTATGAAAACATTGTACTAGAGCCAGTAACATTTTTAGAAGCACATTCGTATGAACAACCCTTTGAATTACTTTAGCCATACTAAAATGGCTTTGAGTTGAACACAAATCTACTCCTACAAAGGATTAAGAAGAAAAAAAGCCAGCAGTTTCCTTTTTTTCTACGGAACTACCAGCAAAACTGGCGCTATTTTCTTACAAACCAATATTTGGTGCTGTCTTTACAATTACTAACCCACACTTTACTGTTAAATTAGTGTTAGTTCACATTTTACAGTTAATTTAGTGTCGGTTGACATTTCACAGTTAACTTAGTGTCAGTTGACATTTTACAGTTAATTTATTTTCAGTTGACATTTTACAGTTAATTTGGTGTCAGTTGATATTTCACATTTAATTTCTGGAAAACTGTGCCAGTTGACATTTTACAGTTAATTCAGTGTCAGTTGACATTTCACAGTTAATTTAGTTTCAGTTGATATTTTACAGTTAATTTAGTGTTAGTTCACATTTTACAGTTAATTTAGTGTCGGTTGACATTTCACAGTTAACTTAGTGTCAGTTGACATTTTACAGTTAATTTAGTTTCAGTTGACATTTTACAGTTAATTTGGTGTCAGTTGATATTTCACATTTAATTTCTGGAAAACTGTGCCAGTTGACATTTTACAGTTAATTCAGTGTCAGTTGACATTTCACAGTTAATTTAGTTTCAGTTGATATTTTACAGTTAATTTAGTGTTAGTTCACATTTTACAGTTAATTTAGTGTCGGTTGACATTTCACAGTTAACTTAGTGTCAGTTGACATTTTACAGTTAATTTAGTGTCAGTTGATATTTCACATTTAATTTCTGGAAAACTGTGCCAGTTGATATTTCACATTTAATTTCTGGAAAACTGTGCCAGTTGACATTTTACAGTTAATTCAGTGTCAGTTGACATTTCACAGTTAATTTAGTTTCAGTTGATATTTTACAGTTAATTTAGTGTTAGTTCACATTTTACAGTTAATTTAGTGTCGGTTGACATTTCACAGTTAACTTAGTGTCAGTTGACATTTTACAGTTAATTTAGTTTCAGTTGACATTTTACAGTTAATTTGGTGTCAGTTGATATTTCACATTTAATTTCTGGAAAACTGTGCCAGTTGACATTTTACAGTTAATTCAGTGTCAGTTGACATTTCACAGTTAATTTAGTTTCAGTTGACATTTTACAGTTAATTTAGTGTCAGTTGATATTTCACATTTCATTTCTGGAAAACTGTGCCAGTTGACATTTTATAGTTAATTTAGTGTCAGTTGATATTTCACAATTAAATTAGTGTCAGTTGACATTTCACATTTAATTAGGTGTCAGTTGATATTTCACATTTAATTTCTGGAAAACTGTGCCAGTTGACATTTTATAGTTAATTTAGTGTTAATTCACATTTTACAGTATATTTAGTGTCAGTTGGCATTTCACAGTTAAATTAGTGTCAGTTGACATTTCACATTTAATTAGGTGTCAGTTGTTATTTCACAGTTAATTTATGTCAGTTGAAATTTCACATTTAATTAGGTGTCAGTTGACTTTTCACATTTAATTACGTGTCAGTTGACATTTTACAGTTAATTTAGGATTAAATTAGTTAATTTAGTGTCAGTTGAAATTTCACATTTAATTAGTGTCAGTTGAATTTAGTTAATTTAGTTTAGTTGATAGTTGACAGTTAATTTATCAGTTGACATTTTACAGTTAATTAGTGTCAGTTATTTACAGTTAATATAATTGACATTTACAGTAGTTAGTTGAAATTTGTAGTTTCAGTTGACATTTCACAGTTAATTTAGTTTCAGTTGACAGTTAATTTACTGACCAGTGACATTTTACAGTTAATTTAGTGTCAGTTGACATTTCACAGTTAATTTAGTTTCAGTTGACATTTTACAGTTAATTTAGTGTCAGTTGACATTTCACAGTTAATTTAGTGTCAGTTGACATTTCACAGTTAATTTAGTTTCAGTTGACATTTTACAGTTAATTTAGTGTCGGTTGACATTTCACAGTTTATTTAGTGTTAGTTGACATTTGACATTTAATTAGGTGTCAGTTGAATTTTACAGTTAATTTAGTGTCAGTTGATATTTCACATTTAATTTTTGGAAAACTGCGCCAGTTGACATTTTACAGTTAATTTAGTGTTAATTAACATTTTACAGTTAATTTAGTGTCGGTTGATATTTCACATTTAATTTTTGAAAAACTGAGCCAGTTGACATTTTACAGTTAATTTAGTGTCGGTTGACATTTCACAGTTTATTTAGTGTTAGTTGACATTTGACATTTAATTAGGTGTCAGTTGAATTTTACAGTTAATTTAGTGTCAGTTGATATTTCACATTTAATTTTTGGAAAACTGCGCCAGTTGACATTTTACAGTTAATTTAGTGTTAATTAACATTTTACAGTTAATTTAGTGTCGGTTGATATTTACATTTTACAGTTAATTTAGTGTCAGTTGACATTTCAGTTTATTTAGTGTAGTTGACATTTGACATTTAATTAGGTGTCAGTTGAATTTTACAGTTAATTTAGTGTCAGTTGTGAAAACTCAGTTGACATTTTACAGTTAATTTAGTGTTAATTAACATTTTACAGTTTAATTAGTGTCAGTTGACATTTCACATTTAATTAGGTGTCGGTTGACACTTCACAGTTAACTTAGTGTCAGTTGACATTTCACAGTTAAATAAGTGTCAGTTGACATTTTACAGTTAAATTAGTGTCAGTTGACATTTCACAGTTAAATTAGTGTCAGTTGACATTTTACAGTTAATTTAGTGTCGGTTGATATTTCACATTTAATTTTTGGAAAACTAAAATTGGAACGAAAAAGAACTAAAATTAGAAATAAGCCGATTTATAAGACCTTTTATTTCAGAATTTTGAATTTTTGCCAGAATTTTTCACCATTCAGTATGGTCGAAAATTATTTTTATGTTTTCATTTACATGAATGTGTTTCTAGAGTAATGAGTTATTCGGTTCAAAATTCAACTACCAGCTGTTTTCACATATTCGAGTGTTATATCTCACAGCTATAAAAATATTTGGCTGTGATATCTCGATCTCAATTTTTTTCCACAATTTAATTTCTTAAGTAACTGGAAATGGACGAAGATGGATCATCCACTTCGGTGCCGACGGCCAGCAACTACAACAGACTGCCATCTGAGTCTATTTTTACGGACACTCTGCCCATATTTGTAGGTAGGAGTGAAAATAATGAGGAATAAATGGGCAAAAGCAGTAAATAGAAGAGCTTCTTAGAAAAGGATCAAATTGAACTGTTGCCCCAAAGGTCTGAATTCTTGCCCCTTTTTAATCAAAATCGGGTAAATTGCTCCCATTTTTCAACGAAGGTGCCAAATCGGAGAAATTCACCCAATTTTGATTAATAATGGGCAAAATTTCAGAAAAAGGGGTAAGATTTCAGTTTTTTTATTTAAAATTTGAAAAATGGGTATGAAATAATTAAAAAGGGCAAAAATCCAGACTTTCGGGTCAACAATTTAGTTACATCCTTTAGAAAATATATCGAAAATCCTACAAAGTAACATAAGTTTTTCACTTGTAGGGTATTTTGTGAGGAAAAATGACAAGTCTGATATTCATGACTCTTATATATTTTTCGAATCTAGCTGAGCTTTGGTTTTCCGATTTACAAAAGTTGGGCAAATAAGGCAACCGATAAATCTCCGTGATTTTTTTCGTCATTTAAAAAATACCATTATTTTTTATTTTGTCTGATTTGACCATATTTTGTGAGTATGACAAAAAAGAAATCAGCAAAAAGTTCCTGGCTAAATTTTAAAAATAGATCAAAGTATCAGTATCAGATACTTTGGTGCAAAAACTTCCGAAATGAATACACGGCCTTTCAAAACGCCCGAGAAGGTGCATTTTGAACTTTAAGCAAATTTCATTAAAAAACTTGTCTAATTTGATTAGAAAAATGACTTCTAGACTTAAAATGGTTTCTAGTTCTCACACGTCCTCGATCCATCAAAGATATCCTCCCATTTTTTTAAGGAGATTTAGGCCTACATTTTGGTATATGAATTGTTACTGATAATACGATTTTCGATACGATTAAAGTTTCACGTAACTTTTTGCCTTGTATTTGACTAAAGTCTGGACTTTCATCTGACCTGTGCTCAAATTTTAATAGGAAAACTTGAAAATCTGATATTTATGACCTGTATCTACTTTTTGATTTTACGTCGAATGGGATAATAATAATAAGGTGCAGAAAAGACAAAAAATTGAAGTGGTCGGAAGGTAAAATAGTAAAATAGAGGTAAAATAGTCTGACGGGAAGCATTACCTACTGCACCATGCAAACACGTCTAAAAATCCAAATGCACCTCTTCGGGCGTTTTGAAAAGCCGTGGAATATGCATCTATCAATATTTTCGATCCCAAACGTGTGCAGTGCCCTCACCTCAAGTTCGACCCCGCCTTGGGTCGGACGACTTTTTTTCCTAATTTTTTTAAATATTTTGCTAGGTGCGCTTCCGCTACTTTGAGACATTTTTCGCATTTGTGCATTTTTGAATTTTATATTTTCGCTGTTTGGAACACACGCTTGAGCCCGTTTTAACGTGGACTAGTTTTCCCTGCTCCTGAGCTTCGCCTAAATAAAAAAAATGCAAAATAAAAGTCAAAAATAAATAAAGTTAAAAAGGGTGCAAATTCAAAAGAAGTCACAAGCGAGTGGAAACGTGTCTATGCCGTTTTGCTAATATAATTTTTCAGTGTGGGCCGGTATACAGTTGTATTTACAAATTTTTGTCTCAATAAAAAAACTTTGGTAAGAACTAAAAAAATTTGTCGGACCCAGGCGTGATCGAACTTGAGGTAGTGGCATATCCAAAAATCCACTTTTAGGGTTCTTATACAGTTACTCGAATTTTCGAAAAATTTTGACCTATTTTATTGTTTTTATGTGAATTTTTTTACAAAATTTTGAGCATGTGACCCCGCAACGTAAAGCCTAAGACAGTGGCTACACAGTGGTGTAAAAATTTCCTAATTCAGTTCACAAAAATAGATTTATTTAATTAAAAACAATTTCGAGTCAAACAATTCGATTTCGAGTTGTACAACTCGATCATCTATCCCAGGCTTTCCGTTGCGGGGTCACATGCTCAAAATTTTGTAAAAAAATTCACATAAAAACAACAAACTAGGTCAAAAAAAATTTCGAAAATTTGAGTTAACTGTGTAACAACCATATCCACTTTATTCTGTTGAAAAAAGTGACAAATTTCATTTGTAGAAAACGAGTGGAGGAGTAGCACGGCCCAGGGAGTGCAGCTGTGTCCAGCTATATTCCTGGCCTCCTGTCAGCACATTCCCCAGGCTGTTAAACATGTGTACAGCAGACTGGCGTCTTCTTCATCGGAGGTGGATCAAGGGATTCCTGAACTGCTGCTGTCGCTGGTGGCGACAGGCACACATTCCTTCAGTTTTGAGGTAGTTTTGTTTTGGACAAAATCTGAAGTTATCGTTCCGGAGCTCAATTTCTACAATAATTGATAAAATCTCATTGGCGTCTTAGACTCCGATTTGTTGATTTCAGAATTCCGAAAGGCTGATCAAAGGCTTTAGCAAAATAATCACGCGATGTGGCTTCTGGGCAATTACTAGTGGAGAACAAAATGATCCTTTAGCGGCAGCTGTGGCTGCTGCTCTTCGCTGCACTCTGCCTCAACAAGTCAGTTCACTCTTTTATAATCTTGACAAGGAAAGGAGCTTGATCTCGGGTCTAATTTAAGTTTGGGCCTTATTTTTTTTTATTTTCAGAGTTCTCTATTAGGTTTCGTTCCGATTCCGAAGGCAAAAATTACCCATCACCTTGATTTTTCACCTTCATTGGAGACATCCTACATTACTTGAAATTGGTGTCCAAATACCATTTTAAATTTGTTTGCCTTGGAAAGCGACGGCGAAAAGTCGATTTAAAAAATTAAAAAAAATGACCAGCAAACCCCAAAAACATGGCAAGTTAACTTGTTTTTTTCAAAATTTTAATTTTTTTTCAAAAAACTACACAATTACGTGTATTATTTTTCTGAATGCAGAATAATCTAGTACAGGGTTGCCAAGTGGGCAAAAAAATCAGCATATAGAATGGCTGATTTATCAGCCAAAATTTTGGCTGATAAATCAGCCACTATATATGCTAATTTTTTTGCCTACTGGGCAGCCCTGATCCGGTACACTAAACTTTTTCAATAATTCAGGTCACAAATTAAAATTTAAAAAAATGCTTGGTTGCCGAAATATGAGCTAACTAGGGTTGTCAGGAGTAGTTTTATTTCGAACCGACGACTAATTGCTGGGTTTGTGACCACGTTTTCAACAAGCTGTAAAATCTTCATTTTTTGCATTTTAGGTAATTTTTTGAACTATAGATTTTTAACTTTGCCTTTCTGCGTAATACGGTTTAAAAAAAAATGTCTGAAACGCAAAAATGAAGATTTTACAGCTTGTTGAAAAAGTGCCGACAAACCCGGCCATTGGTCGCCGGTTCGAAATAACACTACCCCCGACAACACTACACTTAAAGTAAAATCTAAAGGGAATTTTGGCACTCGAGGGTTAGGTCATGTATCCGCAACCCAGCATCTTTTAATGATTCTGATTATTTATTCTGATTTCTGACGATATTTCGTCTGCTATTTATCATCAGCAGCAAAGATTTCGCACAAAAATTGGTTCTCATCCCAACAAAAAATCAACTGTTGAAAAAAACCAGGGTCATCTGGCCAATGCCCAACAAAACAGACTCCTGCCGCCAGTCAAGCCCGATTACAGTTTTTAGTATTAAATAATCAAGCAACAACTATTTCAGCGAGATTCCGGCGAGGAGACTCTAGTGATTGCAGTTAACTCGATGGATGTAGCCTACCAAGCTGCCATGCACCATGCCAAAACTCCCATAATGACTGACTCTCGTTACAATACCTTCTACATGGTCAGTTGTGTTTGAAAAAAAAACGGGAGATTTGGCTACGACGGATATCCTAGAAAGTTTTCGCGGTGGGAAGAAATGGGAGATTTTTCAAAAAGCCGCGCGACACATGTGATATTTTTATGACCGAAGATAGAATAAAAAGTTTCTGTATAGTTTTGCTATGGGAATAGCGCAGGGTCGGAATTGTCATTTCCCTAATGTGCATTGATCTCTGAGTGATTTGTGCTGTTTCTCGTAAACTCGGATACCTTTATCTAGGGCTTATTTTACCTTGGTTTTTAGCTAATATGCACACTTCTGACGAATTATGTTCGTGTTTTTCAGGTAGATGTCAAGTTTTTTAGTGAGAATAATTCAGGGGAACGGGTAACTTATATATAAGAAGCTGCCTAGTGAGAGTTGCCATTTTCAGGTCATCTCTGAAATCTACAGGTGTCAGGGGACAGAATCTTGGTTTCAGACTTAGCTGTGGTTGCCTCTTATGTAGTTAAAAGCGGGAGACAAGGAGAAGGCGTATATATAAGTTAACGTGCTCCGACAGTTATGTTACATAGACCTAGCCATACTGTCTTGGAGGTGGAGCACGAAGGCCCATAGAGAGCGACACTTCGACCACATACAGCTCGACAAAGTCCATAGGTACCATATAGACGAAAAATTCTGACTTAACGTTACATGCGTTTACGATTCTTCATCCTTTACCCGTTCCCCTGAATTATTCTCACTAAAAAACTTGACATCTACCTGAAAAACACGAACATAATTCGTCAGAAGTGTGCATATTAGCTAAAAACCAAGGTAAAATAAACCCTAGATAAAGGTATCTGAGTTTACGAGAAACAGCACAAATCACTCAGAGATGAATTCAAATTCGGGAAATGACAATGGGCTCTATGTTAAGCGGTTCAAAACCATCGAAAAATGGATAAAATATCGTAGAGTAGGGTCCTATATAGAAGCAGGAAAGTAGTCTCAAAAACTACTAATATTTGCTGCAAAAGCAAAAATTACGAGATTTTGCTGCGAAATTCGGGGTATAGACGTTTCGCGAATTTGAAACTTTTTCACGTATATAGTTATCTCAATATGGAAATGTGATGTCTCTGTAGTAATTATTAACTCCTCTTTAACCTTTGATGTCATTTTTATGGTTTCCTGTCGAATTACATTTTTCTCGATTCACAATTCAGTTGTGGTTGAGCAACTGGATCTGGTTTTTGCTTTTTTAACATTCTTGATTTTTGGTTTTTCAGATGTCAATCTTTGTGACTAGGTTTACACCTATAAGATCCAAATAGACATCCAATTGGTTTTAACACCATATAGTTCAAGGTTAATATTTCAGCTAAATCTGTATATGAATTGGCTGTGTTGAAACAGAACTGGAGGGAGCGCCTGACGATGGGATACAAAAACTGATTGGATACACCGATTGGATACATTGACGATTGGACACACCGATTGGATACAATTTTAAATTTCATTTTTATTACTTCACATTTTTATGATTCAAGCTCAAGCGGGATAGCCAACTATACACTAGGATGGACTCAAACATATTTTACCAACTTTTTAACGGTTAGAAAAACACTTTTGAGCCCGTCCTAACATACGTTAGCCTACCCTAAGCCTAATGCCTAAGCCTAACCCTATATTAAAGTGGTGAAATTTTTTAATTTTTGCTCACCACGGGGGTTGAGGTTAACTTTTTTACAAATAGGGGATGAATCGTCGCAAAACACGTGGGGTCACGGGGACTGAATGCCCCGAGGGCTGGAAATCCTAATGGTCTGTCTGCTTAACTCCTCCTATTAATTTTCAATTTCAGGTGCTGAACAAAACAGGTGTGTCAGAGAGTGAGATGCTTCAATTTCGAACTTGCGCTTCCGTTAATCTGGCCAACCCTCCCCCAGGTTTTGCTTTCTTGATTGCCTTCTTAATTTTAAATTCTATTTGTTCAGCCCTGCTGATTGGTGTGCCAGACGATCGGTGTTCCTCGCAGCAATCGCAAAAGCACTCACATTCTTCTAGTCAAACGCCGATCGGGTCAACTGCTCCAGCCATTATTCTGCCTACTTCCATGGTTTCGGTGGAGACTCGTCCTCTACCAATGGTGCTTTTCTGTGCTTCCACTCTAGGATCCTTGCTCGACCTTCAACATTATTTGCAGTGTGGGGTGCCAGTCTTGGTTGTCAACGTAATTATTTTTGTGTCCGGAATAGCCATATATTCAACAGTTTCCGACACTTTTTTAACAGCCAACCGCACACTTGAAAGTTCCTTCACTGAAAAAGTTGGGTTTTTGTTACCTCCTGGGTTGAGGAGTAATCCCTGCGTTAAGATCACTGAGATAAACGCTTTTATTATGGGTTTCGTAAACATGAATATATATATATATATAAATTATATTTAAATTTAATTATGGGTTTCACACAGGTTATCGAAACGTACATTTTAAAAGATTTGTACTTTTGGAACCCGAAATCTTTTTTATTTTTGACGTTTTTTTTCGGTGCTCAAATATCAATAAGCACTGGATAAAATGTCACTTTTTGACGAAAAATGACCAAATTGTACTTCTTTGGAAAAGCGCACATCACATTGATGTTGAGGCAAGAATTACTTCCCAACCCAATAGCGGGTTAGGGCTTGCGTATTTCTGGCGTTTTTTCGTCAGTTTTATGGGCAGCGAACGATTGCGCAAAATCAAATTGCGCAATGTTCAAATTGCGCAAATACAGATGGTGAAAATGCGAATTGCGAAAAATGCTGATAAGGCTAAAGACTGCTAGGACTAGTGTTAAACCATACATTTTCAATCGATACCATGGTGATATTTTCACTAATATACAATCAGACATACCGGCTTACAAGAGCAAATCCGGTGAGCTGATTTTGGCGCAATTTGCATTTGTGCAATTCGCATACCGTAAAACCTCTATTCATTGACCCCCCTCTAATAATAGACCCCCTCGACTTTGAGGGTGTGTATCTCGAAGCAGCGTCAGTATTTTTCAAAGCTGTTTATTGCGTTTTCTTAACTCCCACGAGATCTACACATTCCACTTTTTAGATTTTTAAAAAGATATCCACTTTTCAAGGTAGGCAGGGGTGGGTTGACGGGGCTATAGTCTCCTGTCAAATTTTTGTGAAAATGGTGTAGATAAATTTCAGCCCCCTCACCCGTCAGAAATTCCTGGCTACGCCTTTGCATTTAGCTACAAGGTGATCCTATCAAAAAAAATAGCCACTCTGGCCGGAATGAGGAGCAGTGCAGAGTTGTTAACGGTGTGTAGGTCGTAACCGAGTCTAATTTTCTGCGACCTATCCTTTTTAAAAGTCCAAATTAAAATTATCCCGCGCTCAAATTGGTGGGATGCGAAGGAACGGGACAAAGCTCGAAGCCGTAGGACGGCCAGTTCCGGTTGTCCCAGAAGTTCGGCACTACTTCGCAGGAAAAGTTTAACATGTGAAACTCGTTGAAATTATTTTGTAATTTTTATGTATAATTTTTTGCAACCCATCAAAAAGTGCAGGCCACTTCGGAGTTGTTGAAAATTTTTGTGTTGAAAATTTAGTGCCAAGTGGTTATTACCGATTAGTTTCCGACACTTTTTTTACATTTTGCTTCGTGGAGCTGGGCAGAAAGAGCCTCTATATACATTTTCGATCATAAGTCATGCTCAGATTCATGTCGCAGGTAGGTGTACAGGGTGACACAAAAAAAACGGTCACATTTTTGAAAAATTTGTCAAGGTAGTTCCTTGCCCATCGATTTCCCCAAGAAGATGGATGACAGTAATTAAGCTACCTGCAAGCTCTCTGATTCATAATTACTATGAAAAACTTGAAGATTACTCAAAGGAAGCAGCGAATTTTATATAATATATATATATATATATATAATATATATAATAAACACAATCACTTATGAATGATAACCCAAAAAATTCAATTCTAAAAATTTCTCAAAATGGTGACTGTTTTTTTGTGTCACCCTGTTCGCAAGTCTGTGCGCCCATCTCTAGCCCTTCAAGCCTCATGCGGCCCTTTCCCCCCTCCCCCCAAATTTCAGCTCCCTCCCCGTCAGAAATCCACCTCTGCCTTTAGCTACAAGATGATCCTAACTGGCCCTTCCACTTGTCAATCAGGTTTTGTAATTTAAAGGCCATAAAAATAAAATCAGAATTTGCAAAAACATCTTAGAAAAAGTTCATAGTTGTTCAGAAGTGTCAGAAATGCTAGAAATGTCCTATGAGCTTTGCCCAATTTTTCTATTTCAGGATTGCAGTGAGTTGTGCAGCCTGTTGTTCACCTCATTTGCCTTCTACCAGAGTTCCGGCTTTGACCACAACAAATTTATTGTATGGCTGGAGGCAGAGCTTAGGAAAATCGGTGTTTCGACCACTGGCAGCTACAAGGGCGTCGAGCTTGAGGAAGCTAAAGCAGGTAAAATTCACCATAAAATTTACTTATTCCTATCTAAAGGGTGGCCTTTTCCAGCTATTTGTAATATCCTGCTGTCCACCAATGGCAATCATGCTTTACTTTCATTCACATGCTGCGAAGACCTGGAAAACTTGGGGGAACATTTGCTGAAATTGCTGGTTAGAAGTGCTACAGACAGTGCTGACCATGTGAGAATACTCCATTTGGCGGTCAAGTTGAATTCGGCCAGTGTGATTAGGACAGTAAAACTAGAGTCGGTAATTGCTGAGGAGGTATTAAATTAGATATTTTTTTAAAGCTTTTCCTGGCACTTTCTTTGGCGTTTGAAAATTCCCTAAACTCACTTTTAAGCTTTATATCAGACCAGGCCAGATTTCTACGACAACTTTTTTTGATATGTTGATTTTTTATGGTTATCGGGGGTTATGTTATTTCGAGCCAAGAACTAGTTACTGGGTTTGCACTTATTCGAGAGGTTGTAAAATTCTCATTTTGTAGATTTTGCCTTTCTGTGCAAAACAATTCTGAAACGCTAAAAATCAAGATTTTACAACCTCTTGGACAAACCCAGCACCTAGTCATCGGTTCAAAATAAGACTAACCCAAACAGCCCTATCTATGGGGTTGTCGGAACGAAGTAGGTAATAATTTGTGATGGGTTTCAAAATATTTATTTTTAAAGGCTGCAGCACTACAATCGGAGCAGTCTCTAAATATAATTTAAAGAATTTGAATGAAATTGTTTAGTAGGTTACAAATTTTAAATCTTTCTGTGAAAATTTCTGTCCAAAAACTTATCAAAAAAATTATCGTAATTTTTAAAAATTAACATTCTGCTAACACTCTCACCAACTTTGGTTAAATCCGACTGAAAAGTCAGTTCTAAAAAGTCTTGAAGAAAATCTTAGGCGCTACTGGAATATAACCTCGCAGTATACAAAATTTTCCCAGAAATCTGAATCGATTAACACAATTTCAAAAAAGATGCTTGGCTGTGAAATTGCACTATTTATTGCACCCAAAAGATTTTTTGCCCAATTCTGCAGAGCAGCCGAAACTAGGCGGCTGAGAGTCTTTTCGAAATTCAAAAAAATACAAATGGAGTCTTAATTTCACGAATAGTTTTAACTAATACGCTTTTGTAATTTTTCAGCAATTAGAAAAGTTGTTGGAAGAAGCACTGGCGAATGATGATCACATAGAGGTGCTGGGCGCATTGCTGGATCAAAATATACCCATTCACATCAGCTCCAACCTTATGCTCAACTGGCTGGAAAACACTTCTGACCAGGTTGGTTTTTTACAGAAGCAACAAATTAGTTATTTTAGTGATCTTTTTCAGTATTTTTTCAACACAATTATTCTTGGCCACTTCCTGGGATTGACCTACAAACTGGAGAAGATCAATGAGTATACAGCCAATTGCTTAAATGACTTGTTGGTAGGATAATTTTGTTTCCAGTTAATTCTCGGGGTGACCAAATCGGTGGGCCGAGCTTGAGAATTTTCCGTGTTCGGCATACAGGGTGACCCGAAAAAACTCGGGCACTTAAAAAAATTTCGCGTAGTTAGCTCCGTTCCCCATTGATTTCCACCAAAAATTGATGACTGTATTTAGTCATACGAGCGTTCCTAGAACTTATGTTAACACCCAATATAAAATTAAATAATTGAAAATGTGCCCGTGGACCACATTTTTCCTTTTTTATGGCTTTCCCATGCCTTATTAACTTCAAATGATTGTATTTTTATCCAAAATTTTGACCGAAAATTTACTCGAAATCGAGTAATTTCGAGTATTATTCGAAATTTTTCAAATTTCGAGTATCGAGTCGAGTACTCGAAAATTTCGAATACTCGACAACCCTAGTCATAATGTTTTTAGGTAGAAGCAATCATTTGTTTGAAGTTAAAAATTAGGTAAAGGGACATACTGGAGCGTTGTTGTCAAAAAGACGCAGGATCTTGCAGTGTTTTCTCTTTCTGAAATCTTTTTGCCTGCCTTTGAAATGTGTTCCGGGGTCAAATCGGGTTGAAAAGTAAACTAATATTGAACAACTTCCTGTGTTTAGTGCAAACTGTCAGGAGGTATAAGCTCTCTGTTCCCGCCAGACCACTTCATCCGACCTCTGGCTGCATGTGATCGAGGCAAAGGAATCCAGGTGCTGGCTGTCTGGGCTCTTCTGCTCAACCGAATCGAGCTGGTCAAACTGCTTTGTGCTTATTCCCAGGAACCAATTGCTCTTTGTCTAGTGCTTGCCAAGATTTCCCGAAATCTGGCTAGATTGGTAAGTGTGAAGCATAAATGAATCTTATTCGTTATTCGTTTGTCAGACACATACACAAACTAACCGGCGATTTTTGATGGGTTTTAAAATACTTACAAAAACAATACAATCAAGTCTCTCATTGACATGCACCCAAAAAATTCGTTCCTGCCTAGGGTCCGACAACCCCAATTTTGAAGCCTTTTTCATTTTATTGAACAGTCGTCGTTTTTCAAACCCTTAAAAAATGGACTTTTTATTAAGGTTCGACTGTGTAATTCTTTGATCGGTTTCGGAGTTCATATTTAAACAGAAAAATGCAGTATTTGAAACCTGTCAAACAATTTTATCAGCTTTTTTACAAGTAATGTCAATTTTAAAAAGGTGCTAGGACACTTGGCTACATAAGCACTTAGCTACAGACAGTTGGCTACATTTTTTGGTTTTTTTTCGGTAAAATTTTAATTTTAAAACCCATCGAAGGATTCCTTTATATATATATAAATAGAAAAGTCGTCGATAAAACTGCTTTTTGTTGATATTTTTCACAACCGAATACCTTGCCAATTTAGTCTCGAGAGTGGTTCTTCTACGAGCAACGGCTGATCTGTCTGAGCAATTACCTCAACTCCATCGCTGTCCAACTGCTGGATTTGGCCTATCGGGAGTGTCCAGTCAAGGCCTACCAAGCACTCTGTCGTCAATTGGGCTCGTTCAACCAGCTCACCCTTTGCCAGCTTGCCTTTGAGACCAATGCCAGAGAGTTTATTGCTCATGAGTGCTGTCAAAGGTTATTCATATGTTTTGTATTATTATAATGTACTGTTGGGATGTTCAATAAGTTCGTTTGTTTTTACCTTTTCGGCAAAAAGTTTCAGATTTTGATATTCCAGACTCACATTTATTAGGTCGGTTTACTAGAGAAGAAGTCATGAAAGGTACAAAATCTCAAATTTTTTTCTCAAACTCCCTCGAAGTTCTCAATAATGTAAAGATTTCTGTTCTCGGCTGAATTGACTTTTCGACCAAGTTGCTTTCTTCAGACCCTAGATTTCTAACTTTTTAAAATATTTTACTAAAGAAAGATATTTTATTGAACAGCTGAGATTCAGGGCTACACGATAATAGAAAATTGAAAACAAAATTGCGTAGAAAAATAGGGAGAAAAAGAGAAAAGTTTGAGAAATTAAAAGAATTTGCTGCTGGGAAAGAGTATTTCTGTACCAGAAAAGAGTATTACCCATTAATTTAATAAAAGTTGTTAAAAAGAGGAAAAATTGCAGAAATTTCGTTTTGGCGGGAGTTTGAAAATTTTTAATTAATTTTTGACCACAGAAGACCAAGGCCTCGCACACAATGCTGGACTGTAAATTCTACAATCCTCACTATGAAATAAACATAACATTTTTTTTAATTTTCCGAAAATTATTCTTTTAATGCCATCTTGTAGCTGAGATTCTGGGCTACCAAACAGGATACTGATCACGTTGGCATGAATTAAAAATTGTTGAAAAAAGTCAACAATCCTCACTCACAATCCTCAAAATCGGTAAAAAATTCAAACTTTAGAATTTTTTACCGATTTTATGAATTTTTCAGTAAACCGACTATAAAAATACTCTTTGATATAAAAATTTCAAAACTCCTCCGAAAAGTTGAAACTATCCGAACTTACTGAGCAACCGAATACCTATTTTTGTTTTAGATGGGTGCTCAGACTGCTGTATGGTGATCTCCAGTTGCGCAGTGTGTCCACCACTGTTAGACTTCCCAATTGGCTGAAGATAGTGCTGTCCTCAGTGCTAGTTCTGCCAACTCTTTTCTGGGTGTCTGTTCGACCCAGCACTGTGGCCAATGCCAAAAGGGAATCTTGGAGCCGGCCAGTCAGTCCCACTGTGGCTTTGTTGGAAGATGGACGGCAGATTAAGAAGGTCAGAGCCAGCTCTACGTACAGGTTTGTGTATTTTTTAGAATAAAAATATAAAAGGGGATTTTGACCATAAGTGGGCACAAAAATCTGGTGTATTTCAAGACGGAAATGTATTTTCATGTAAACCAGTGTTTGCAAAAGAAAAGTTTAGGAAGGAAGAGGCAAAATGGTGGTGGAAGAAATCGAACCTGCAGCTTTAAGTTTTCCGGGCTGATGTGCTACCATTACACTACGCCGCCACCTCTTCCTTTCTTCCTAAGGGACTATGTAGATCTGCTCTCTTTACACAAAACTCATCCTCGTAGTTATTATGAGTTAGGCTCATACCTCATAGCTGAACTCATAGTTGTTTTATCCTCATAGTTGTCAATATTTTAAAATTTTTAAGAACAGACTTCAAATCTGATTACACATGTGTCTATCAACTTTCCGAGAGGAATCCGATGCACTTTCAGATTTGGATTTTGGTCATGGATTGTCGAGATATGACCCCCTTTCTCAACTATGAGAGCTCATAATAACTATGAGCATGATTTTAGTGTGAACCAACGCAAAATTTTTTGAAAACCTGATAAATATGTGACTTATGTGGATTGGATTATATACAGTGAAACCTCGATAACAGGGCACCCCACGGGACTGGCTGTAGGGGTGCCCTGTTATCGAGGGTGCTCCGTTATCGAGGTGCCCTCTTATGGAGTACCAGTGAACTTCAGGAACACAGTGCGTGCCCAATTATCGAGAATTTTCTACAAGTTTTTTTGATAACAATAAATTGTTTATTTTATCAACCAAATCAAAACAATTGAACAATCAAACATTAGAGGAAAAGAAATCAGTTATAATGCTTTGCTTTTTGTTTTTCATTCGAACGGAAATTAACACATCATCGCATCTGTCGAAAAGATCAAGCACGGACGGATCAACAATATTTTCTTCTACGTACTGACGGACCATCTCAAAGGCTTTGTACGCTTCAGCAGCCGATATGGCTGGCTTTTGCAGACTTGCGTTTTACAGCTCATTAAAAAAATAATTGTGCTTAAAAAAATGTTCAAAACATCCGGTTTCAAAAATCGCAAATTTAACGCCATTTAAGGGCTGATTAGCCAATTCTGCTGAGAAATTCGGATTCAGCGTTCAAAACTGCACCAGAATATACCGCTCTTACAGGCCGTCTTTCTAGTGTTAATGACTGAGTAGGTGATTTTAAGTTAGGCTTATGCCCGAACCAAGTAAATTTTTTTTGTCGTAACTGATATTTTGCTGTGCAGTTATTGATGGTGCCCAGTTATCGAGGTCGGACTTCTTAGTCGGGACTAATCTTAAGGTGCCCCACTATCGAGGGTGCCCAGTTATAGAGTGCCCAATTATAGAGGTGCGTTTTACTATATATTTTAGTTAACCGTGGCCGGGACCAGGCCTGAGGTGCCCTATTATCGAGGGTGCCCAGTTATCGGGGTGCCCTGTTATCGAGGTTTCACTGTATCTCATGAAAAATGCTTATTGTGATACTTATATCTGGGTTAGTCAAGTTGAGTACCTGTTTTTGGTTAATTGGACTTGCAGCCGGTAAAATTTTGTAAAAAAATAGTAAGGTATTTAGTGTATCAACAATAATAGCTTAGTATAACGACAAAGTATTGACTCCTGATCTATGAATTCAGCTCTAAAATTTAGATTCATAATAAATTTTGATTCCTGACTAAAATTTTTACGCATTTTTAAATTTTTCAAAATAGCGTTTAAACATCTCCTAAGAAATTCTGATACA
The DNA here is from genome assembly GCA_029231635.1 of Ditylenchus weischeri. NCBI lineage: Eukaryota > Metazoa > Nematoda > Chromadorea > Rhabditida > Anguinidae > Ditylenchus > Ditylenchus weischeri. The sequence goes on along the minus strand of JAMRYI010000430.1, from coordinate 99,889 downwards.
CTAAAAACGATAAAAAAGTTGTTTCCTGATATTTTCTGAGCTAAAAAGTTGATTTTTTTTTAAATATTTGACCAAATTTTGACTTTTTTGCCTTGGGGTACCAAGGTGAGCCATTTTAAAAACATCCAAACCACAAAAAACGATACCTAGATCTTTTAGAAAGATGATATTTGAACGTAGTTTTGTTAACTAGGGCCTACCGCACAAAAAAACTCTGGTATGCATGCTTTTTTCGTGCATCCAGAGTCACTTTCGAGTGATTTGTGTCTAAGGTATGTGGGTGTGCGCATCTCAACCCCAAGCCCCAAGCCCCTTGAGGGGGTTTAAAAAAAGATTCAGATTTAAAAAAACGCACTTTTGGGCTACCATAAATAGTGTACTTTAGCCTGTCTGAAATGCTAAAAATGAGAATTTTACAACCTCTTGAAAAAGTGCTCACAAACCCAGCAACTAGTCCTTGGTTCAAAATATCACTACCTCCGACAACCCTAGGCACAACAAAAAGGCTGTTTTTTCGAGGTCACAAGCATACTTGTATGCAGCGCCAGCGCGCCGCCGAGTGAAATTAGCCAAGTTGGAGCGCCGGGGGCGAAAAATTTGAAGCGTGCCGAATTTTTTAACGGTGAGAGTGTTTTTAAGGCGATTTTTAATATAAAATAATTTTTGTTGAGCAAATGCATGCTTATTGTAGTTTTGAGATAACTGGATTAATTTATAATTTCTGCAAAGTTTTTTCTTGTAGCAACTCTTTGGGCAAGCTTACGCAAGTATGCATTGACAGCTTCTTCAATCTTGTCATCATCTGTCACAGATGAAATCACAATGAAAAAGTTATTAGCATTTGAAAATTATTTTACTTTGATATAACATTTTCAAGTTTTTACCGAAATTATAAACTTATGTTTCTTTTATTTTTTAAATATTTAAGCAGTATAACCCGGCGGCACTTTTAAAAAAGCGCCTTTTTTGGTGGTATGGTCACGAGTTCAACCCTACCCCTCGACACCTTCAGTTTTTCGTTTTTTTTGCAAATTTTTTATTATTATCCCTTTCAACGTAAAATCCAAAAGTAGATATAGGTGAAAAACATCAGATTTTCAACTTTACCTATAAAATTTTTAGTAAAAGATTGGCCGAACGTGCAGACTTTAGGTCAAATATAAAGCAAAAGTTACATGAAACTTATTTCTGCATGCGAATGCGTAGGTTTGCATTCTAGAGGGGCAAAGTTTTACAAAATCGGGAATCTATGGTAGCTAGAAGCAATTTTAAGTGCGGAACTCGCTTTTCCAGTCAAATTTGAAGAGTTTTTTAATTTCCCGCGAAATTCGCTTGAAAAGCTAACAGAAACACAGACAGTCCTCTTGTATCATTTTCTGAACCAATACAAAGTGGTTTTCCTCAACCACATTTCCTTTTTCATTGGAGACGAGTGATCCAAGTTGGGAATCTGGACAGGAAACTCCAAATTTTCAAGTAAAGGACCCGGATTTATGTTAGGAATCGTAGTTTTTAGAGTTGGGTAACTAGATCCGCAGTCGCTATTTTTTTAAATTAAATTTTTTATGTGGCAAAAGAAACATTGATTATTTTTCAAAATAAATATCACACGAAAAATTGATAAAAAAATAAATTTTGTTTAAAGGACCATGGTTTTTGCGCGCAGTGGCACGTGCAAAATTTGAATTGGCGAGTTTTTTGTCTAGAACTATACTCTTTTGAGACGTTAAAAAAAATCAAAAGCAGTGCTGTAATCTTAGAATTACGGCATCGGCAAGAGGTCACGGCACCGACCGAAAAAATTTCGGCACCGGTGCCACTTACAAGTTGTAAGTTACAGCATTGCTCAAAAGAGTATAGTTCTCAACAAAGGAGAACTGTCCCCTGTCAATTTAAATTTAACCCTGGTCCTTTAAAGGGGGTGGGGAAAAAGGTACTTAGGTATGGAAAATTGGCCTCGGTGGCGCAGTGGATGTGCGCCTATGTTTTATGGCCCAAAAGGGTGCACAGGTTCGACTCCACCTGGCCTTCGTCATTTAAGCAGTCGTACGCCTTCCAAAAGTCCGACACGATTGTTAGAAACAATAAATTTAAAAAGCAAGAGAGAAAAAAGTGTTTGACCGAAGCATGAAAAATGAAAATTTTTGGTAAAAAAGTCGATTTTTGATCAAAATTTTTTTTCTCGAAAAATGTCTTTCCCAATCCTGAAAACATGTTTTTTCGACTAATTACGACCTGAAAAGCTTGAATAAGTGGTCAAAACACACTTTTGGGAGGACTCCGTAAAAGGAAGTCCTGCCAATTGGGGTCGCTGATTCTGAATCTGGCGCTAAAAAAGTCGAGTCACCCCGATAACAAGACAAATTAAGTCGGGTGCCACCAGGTGGAATCGAACCTGTGCACCATTTTGGGCCATAAAAGCATATCCACTGCGCCACCAAGGCCATTTTTCAAATCTCAGTAGCTTCGCCGCCACCACACTCGCCCCCCTCTCTTTAAAAAAGTGTCGGACCGTAGGCGGGAACGAACTTGAGGGGCGGTGTTATATCGAGAATGGACTGTACCAGAAAATAACAAAATTTTAAAATGTGATGTGTTAAATAATTAATTCAACGGGCTAAAATAATTTAAGCATAATAAGAAGATATTCCTTTTGCAGCATGCACTCCATGAGAAGTAGTTATGCGCACGACACTATGAGCATTGCTGGCTACAACACCACTATCCATCCCCACACTCAAGACTTCAACAACCACTATGGAGGCACCCTCGAGCCAGACACACCCAATTCAGCCAACCAAGCCATGGAGGATGCCGACCTCTTCCTGCCTCCAAACAACGACTTTCGTTCCTCGCCCTCCAACTTCCTGCCCAGAAACAACTACCGACCAGTGCCCCAATCAAAAGTGAGGAGAAAAAAGGAGCGGACGACTGGATTGTCTCTGTTTTCCATGTTCTACTCCACCCCAATCACCAAGTACTGGCTGTCCCTGGCCTTCCGTTTGGTATACCTGGGCTTGCTGGCCTTTTCGGTGGCGCTGCCTGGATGTGGATATTTAGGTCTGGACTTTGGCCTTTGGCTGTGGGCTTTGATGTGGCTGATCGAGGCACTTTGGGTGCTCAACATACGCATGGAAAATAGCTCTTGGAGGGAGGTGGGGGCATCTGGGTTTGGGATTTGGTATTTTTGATGGTTAAGGTTTAGATGCCCTGGACTGTATTTGACGTATTTTGTGTGTCGGTGTCTTTGCTGTTTTTGTTGAGTGTGAGAATTGCTGGAACCTATCTTCCCAAAATGGTACAGTTCAATGTGAGAATTTTTATATTATTTGAGTAGAATGGAAATATTGAAAACTGGCAAAACCAGATGATTAGACAGACTTCGATGTTCGACTCCTCGTCTCCATTGTAGGCACTCTATAATAAACATATTTGCTAAAAGGAGGAGCGAGAAGGTTAAATAATAAATCAGAAGTATTGCATTTCCTCTAATAGGCCGCCCGGGCGGCTTATTTTTCAATTACTTTCTAGGGGGCGGCTTATTGGAGGGAGGGGGGCGGCTTGTTTTTCAACCGATAGGCGCCGCTAAAATTTACGCTACGTTTCTAAAAAACTGGCGCCGGCAAAAATTCGGCCATAAAGCACCTTGCCCATACGATTATCCATAAAATATTTATTCAATCTCAAACAAACAAAATAAGAGGGTAGCAAAGTTAGCAAAGTTAGATTTCAATATATGGAATCATCACTGAGGTGGCCATTTTCTTCGTCCTCATCCGAGTCGATTTCTTCCACGGTAGGCAAAGAGAGAGCGGTCGAATGTCTTTTCCAAGTAGTCGAGAGTGAGATCATCGTTCATCCAATTTGTTTCCTTCCAGCACAGCCCCAGACTTCCTCCAAACTTGTTGACGATCTCAGCCACTTTCTTTTTTCTTGGCAGGAGGACAAGCGGCTTGAGCTTTCTTCCGTCCGAACTTGCCGTCAGCATCAAAGTCACCCTCAACTTGTCATGGCCAGTCGTAAGCACCGAAACCTGAAAACATATTAACTTGTTATCAACACGTTGATAAATAAATAAATACCTCCTTCGCTCCTTTCTCTGCAATGCGTGTTCCTCCTGAAGGATTGAGCCATACAGCGGTTTCATCACAGGCATTGATTGATTGGTAACTGAAACTTTTTTCGTGACCCAATCTCGAATGCACCCTTTGCTGATTGCATACATCTTGCTTGCCGAATAAATGGAGACTAACTTTGCCTGCTTCACCACATCCAGCTTCCTCTCCGTTGAATAGGCCTTGAGCTTCTTCGACTTGCTAACTTATTCGTCGGCTGATTCATCGCTAGCATAGGTATCTCAAATCGCGTCCATTGCAATTAAATTGGAACAGAAAAAATAAATAAAAACCAGCTGACAAAACAAAAACAGAGGCAACACAAATAACGACTGAAAAATTTTAGACTGATAAAACAATGCGTGAAAAACGCGAATTCAAAAACGGTTTAACAAATTTTTACTTTAAATTGCCTTAAAAAGCCGCAAGGTGTAGGTAAAATGGCGCTCTAGGAGGGCGGCTTATTAGAGGGGGCGGCTTATTAGGACGGGGTGGCCTATTAGAGGAAATACGGTAGACCAAACACAGTAGATCAGGGATGAATTTATATTTTTGATTCCTAAAATCTCAACTTTAAGTACTTTTTCTTTTCGTTTTGGGCAGGATTGGCAAAAAGTTCAATTAACCCTAGGACGACCACGTTGACCACAAAGTGATCATTTCATATTTGCAAAGCTTGGGTTGGCGTTCATAAAACACATTTAGAAAAAGGGTGTAAAAATATAAGAAAGTTAATCTCAGCTAAAATTTTGCGGGCTGAAAAGACACTACCTGGACGAACTATAACCCTATCAGGATACTGTATAACCCTATCAGGGTATTCTGTCAGTAGGGTTGTCAACAGGCATTGATTGATTGGTAACTGAAACTTTTTTCGTGACCCAATCTCGAATGCACCCACTGCTGATTGCATACATCTTGCTTGTCGAATAAATGGAGACTAACTTTGCCTGTTTCACCACATCCAGCTTCCATGCCGAAATGTCGACATTTTTCGACATATCGACATTCGACACGACGCGACATGTCGAACATTTTCGACTCGGCTCGGCATTTCCACTCGACATGTTGAGAATTTCGACATGTCGACAACCCTAACTATCAGTAGGCTACTGATTACGTTGACCAAATTGTGGTCAAAATGAATAAATCTAGTTTTAAACGGTTGGAAGCTGGAAGACCATAATTATTTTTTATTATTGGATAGGTTACAGCATATGTTTGATATGACTTTTGTATAGCCCATCTAAAAAATTATAATAAAAACTTAATAGCACTTTGCTGGGTTTGTAACCCATCACATTTAAAAGTTAAATCTTTTCATAATCACCTGGGGCTTACGTGGTTCCCAATGTTTGGTGACGCCCAATGTTCGCGTGGTTCAGATAGTTTATAAAACTGTGTGCATCATATAATTTTGGCCAGGACTCTTTAAAGTATTTTACTATATGAACACATATAATAAACTGCTAGGGAGTTCAGGTAAATAACCACTTAGATAAAAATGTTTTCATGATACGTTCTCCCATGCATTGCATTCAATTATCTTGAAAGATCACCAAATTCTATTTACCAAAGTCTTTATGACGGATTTCGCAAAAAAATTATTCGAACAAAAATATGATAAAATTCTCTAATAGATTTCAGTAGGGTAAGGTTTATTTGGCAACAGCAGTTATCTATTTACCCTGTAATTTCGCATAGCTACGTACTGGGCATTCCTAAATATTAATAAAATTGTTTTATTAAATATTAGGTCGGGTTACAAGTCTTGTAGATCAAATAAGTTGGCAAAAAGTTCCATTCTTTAATGGAGCAAATACAGGAGATCAGGGATGAAACTGAATTTCTGATTCTAAAAATGGACAACACTTTTTTTGTAAAAAATTCACTTATTTTAGTCACAGATTTTGCTTTTGCCTGTTCTCTTATACTTTTGATCTTTTTCAAAAGTGATAACACCATCAGGTAGCCCTGCGATTCTAGTTTCTGATAAGGTTTTATTTAATGCAACATCTTTGCGAAATATAGCACAAAAGGGTAAAAGTATGAAGCAAATCGTTCTTCTGACTTGCTTCATATTTCTACCCTTTTGAGCTATATTTTGCAAAGATGTTGCAATAAGTAAAAGCTCACCAGAAACTAGAATAGCAGGGCTACCTAATAATGTTATCACTTTTGAAAAAATCACAAAATTGAGGAGAAACAGATGAAACCAAAATCAAGTTTCGCCCTTCTAAAATTCGCAAATTTTAGTCGCGCTCTTTCATTCTTCCGCCAGCTTTTGCATTTTGAAAAATTTTCAATAGGATAGATCATACGCGTGTCACAAACGGCAAAACAATTAACAAAAAGTTAATTCAAAGAACGAGATAAAAGTTACAAGATGTCCACGCAACTGAGAACTAACATTATAAAAAAAGGTGCAAGGTCCTAGTGGGGGTCGAACCCACAATCTTTTGGTTCGAAGCCAAACGCGATTCCATTTCGCCATAGGACCACGTGGAGGGAAAGACGAAAGCAAGCATTATATACAGGCAACGTGACTGTACTTTTTAAAAAGATTTGTAAACCTTTTTTATTTTTGAAATTTTTAGTGAAAATTTTTTTTCGCTTCGAAATAGCAATAAGCACTGTATAAAATGGCATTTTTGACGAAAAATGACCAAATTGTACTTTTTTGACCAAATGTACTTTTTTCAAAATTTTGAGTTACGTACCCTGATTATATAGCTTATCACATTATATACAATATAAAACAAGTGTTTTCTGTAATAGTTTGAGCTCTCAATGACCTGTTCGGGTGACACCGAATGTTCGCGTGGTTCAGATAGTTTATAAAATTGTGTTCATCACATAACTTTAGGCAGGACTCTTTAAAGTATTTTACTATATATGAACACATATAATAAACTGCTAGGGAGTTCAGGTAAATAACCACTTAGATAAAAAAAATACTTGCCACCATCTAAGTACGTGTAATACGCTAGCCTAACCTTTGCCCAAAGTCTTCAAGCCGTTAATGTTGGATTTAAGGTTACCTTATATATAGTTTTGGCTTTTAAATCGCCAAGGTTGTTGTCATTTTCAAAAACGATCGGCAAAATCGGAATCTTTACAATTTTTCGGACAAGTCGTTCAAAACATAATTATCAAAAGAGTTTAAAAATTGGGGTAAAAAATCATCGGATTTTAGGCGAGGAAGAACTTTTGGACTTACCTCATATGGAGTTTCGACTGTAGTTCTTGATTGCGCATTCCGAACCACTTCAAGCCCTGCAATTAGCAGCGATTAGCAGCAACATAAAGCTATTGCATGAAACAGGAAATCGTCGGTTTAGGTCTCAGCAACAATAAATTTCTGCTTCGAGTTTTAGCAAAAAGAAACGAGCCATAATGAAATTTTATATGGGAGCAAATTAGTCTTACCTAGACCATCAACTCATTAAAAGCGTAAAAAAATTAGTTTCTTGCATCTGAACTACTAAGTGGGGTATTGCCATAAGAAGACCTTCGGGTATGACACTTGGCGCTAAGCCCGGCGGGCCGGGCCAAGCCATTTTAAGACTCTATCTTCAGCCGCAATATTGGGTTGTCTGATACTTTGTTGGAAGGAATTCGCGCACCCGTGCTTCCCCATAGGTTGCACTATATTTTTATTTATGAAAAATTTTTGATGGGTTTCAATATAAACTTTTCAAAAAGAAAAACTTGATACAGTCAAACCTTTATATAGCAACCCTCTACATTGCATCCACCTCTTATTGCATCCGCTTTTCTTTGGCTTGGATGGCCTGCAAAGAAATTACCTATAATCGACCCTCTATATTGCGTCCACGTCTACATTGCGTCCACCTCTTTATTGCATCCGGGTGGTTTTGGTCCCAGCCGCATATGCAAACCTCCAAATTGCATCAACGAATTTTTTTCTGTCTCAAACAGAAATTATATTAGATTGATCCAAAAGTTCTTGGGCACCTTGAAAAAATTTATTTTCGATTTTTTATTAACGTGTTAATATTTTAGCATGATGTTTATCATTCCAATGTTTGCAGATCTAATTCAGAGGAGATATCACTCGAAGTCACATCAACAAAACAGCTCTCCAAAATCTTTATTCAAAAAATCGAAAATAAATTTTTTCAAGGTGCCCAAGAACTTTTGGATCAACCTAATATTACCTATTTTATCAATTATTTGTTTCAACTTCTACATTTCAACTTCCACAGTTTCTCCACTAAGCTTTTTGACCGCTTGATGTTTGAATTTTCAGCATCAATAATTTCAACTCCCAAGCAAGAAGCGTAGAGCCATTACTCTGGAAATGAAGAAGAAAATCATCAAAAGTTCGGAAACAAAGAAGCGGGAAGAACTTAGCAAAGAATTTGAGCTGCCAGTCGCTACAATCAAATGCATTCTCGGGCGCGACAGAAAGGCAATTCTCCGCGCCATCGATGAAGAAACAGATGCAAAACGAGCACGTTTTCGACCGGTGCAGCACGAATATCTCGAGAAGGCAGTTCTTCAGTGGTTCAAGTCTGCGAGAAGTGAGAATCTTCCCATCTCAGGCACTCGTCTGGCTGTAAGATTGATTCATGTTTGCTTGTTTTTACTTCTTACTTTCAGGAGAAAGCAAAAGAATTGGCGAAGGAGCTAGCAAAACAGACAAGGAAAGAGTTGGAACGAAAACCACTGCCGCTGCTGGAATCATATATGCTGCTGGAAAAGAAGGCGGTTGAGTTGGAGGGATTTCAAGCAAGCAACGGTTGGCTGGATGGCTTCAAGAATCGGCACTCAATCGTCTTCAAAATCAATCAGGGAGAAGCGGCAGACATCGACAATGAAGCACTCGGGAACTGGCAGGTAATATTGATTTGAGTATTATTATCGGTCTTACTTTCCTGATTCAGGTTGATGTGCTGCACGAGGAAATTTCTCGCTACTCTGCTGACGATGTTTTCAACGCTGATGAAACGGGTCTCTTTTGGCAGTTACTTCCGGAAAAGACTCTTGCATTCAAAGGTTTGTTTCATGAATTTATGGTTTTTACTAGAATTTACGGTTGCAGGAGAGCGTTGCACATCTGCATACTTGGACACGCAAAAAAAAAGAGCGGCAGCGGCGGCGGCGAGCGGCGGGCTGCCAAAAAAACAGCGGCAGCGGCGAAAAAAGCGGCGGCGGCGGCGGCGACGGAAGGGCAAAAAAGCCGCGGCGGCGGCAGCGGCGGGAAAAAAATAACAGCGGCGGAGATTAAAAATTGAGCGGCGGCGGCAGCGGCAGCAGCGGCAGCGGCGGAGATTAAAAATTGAGCGGCGGCGGCAGCGGCAGCGGCGGAGATTAAAAATTGAGCAGCGGCGGCAGCGGCGGCAGCGGCGGCAGCGGCGGCAGCGGCGGCTAAAAAAAGCAGCGGCGAGCGGCGCCGCCCGTCCAAGTATGCACATCTGGCAAGAAGTCAAAAGAAAGAATTACAGTGCTGGTGGGTTCAAACATGTCCGGATCTGAGAAACTGTCAGGCAAGTCAGTTAAGCCAAGATCGTTCAAGAACAAGGATCCTCCCGTTGATTACAAAGCGAACAAAAAAGCGTGGATGACGAGTAAGATTACATGTGGTTCGCTTTGATTAGCTGTTTCTTTTCAGGCGAGATATTCGAAACTTGCCTAGAAGAGTGGGACCGGAAGCTAAAGCGAAATGGTAGAAAAGTACTGTTGTACTTGGACAATTTCTCAGGCCATTCAAAGAGTCAATTGTAACAAATCACGGTGAAGTTTTGGCCCCCGAATACTACAGCTGCTTCTCAGGTTTGTTCATAATTATGCAATGGATATATGACGGTTATGAAATAACAAGCTGCCTTTTAGCCATGCGACCAGGGCATTATTCAAAATCTGAAAGACAACTATCGTCGTCTTCTCATTCGCGAAAGAATTGCTGCTATAGACGCTATGGCCGACTACAAGGTGGATCTTTACAAGGCGCTCCAATACCTCAAAAGATCGTGGTCGAATGTGACGGCTGAAACTCTTGCCAATTGCTTCCGAAAGGCAGGATTCGTCAAGAATGTGGAGGTGGGTATTGCTTACATTTATCTTTGAATAATGTTTCAATTTAGGCTATTGAACAAGTGCAAGCGGAAAGAGGCATCAACGAGGAACTCAATTTACTCTGGAATCAGCTGCAAGGGATGGAATTGACGGAAGGCAAGCTAGATGATTACTTGGCTGCAGACAATCAACTTGCGATTGGCGGAACTCATTCTCTGGCAGAAATCGCAGCAGATGTCTGTACAAGGGAAATGGAAGAGTCGGAAGAAGAAATGCAAGTCTTTAGTTTGTTTGGTTTGAAAAAGTTTTTCTTTCAGCAATACTGATGTTGTGGAAGTCAAAGAAGAGCCTGAATTGCCGCAAACAACTACTCGAGGCGCACGTGAGGCCATACAATATCTTCAGCGATACTCTTCCAATCCGGTGATGCTTGAATTGTGCGACAAGATGGATGACCTGATGGCCGAGGAACTGCTGAAGAAGTTGAAACAGACAGGAATTACAGATTACTTTGCGCAATAGATTTTATTTTATGTTTTTCGTTATTAATTGTAGGAAAAAAAACATATTTTGGTGAGAACCTCTTTGTTGCGTCAGACTGTCAAGAATTTGGTTTACGAACCTCTATGTTGCGTCCACCTCTATATTGCATCCACCTCTTTATTGCGTCCGGGCAGGGCCGGTCCCTTGCGGGATGCTATATAGAGGTCTGACTGTATGTGGAACACATATAAATTTTTTCATATGCAATTTATCAGAAACCACAGGTCAATTGTCGGACTACCTGATAGAAGAATGAACACGTCCGTGAATAGTTTCAACCGGTCTAGAAGCGCCTTGGTGCATAAAAGGACAAGTGATGAACCGTATTAACCTTAGAATACTTTTGAAGAATAGGCCGAAAACTGTCAGGTCTGCAGAAGGAGAAGCACTGCATGATCCGGCAACCGGACATTTAGCAGAATTTGTGAAATTTGTCCGCGGACACTTAGCAGAATTTTGAATGAAATTCGGTTGTTTTCGCCCGAATTTCATTCATATTTCTGCTGAATGTCCGGTTGCCACATGATCCTGCGTTTGTAACGCTTTGGTATGCTCCTTTACCTAGTTTTTACCTATTGGCTTTCTATCATGGCCCGACATCTAGAAAATTAGGAATTTTTTTTACCAAACTTTGATTCCTTGTAGATAAAATCTGTAGCGCTTTTAACCCATTCATGCCTCCAGGCCAAATTTTAGCCGAGGAAAGTAATTAGCCCAGTAGTTACCGTATTTCCTGATGAACGCGACCGCTCGACTTTGAGGGTTTGTATCTCGGACCAGCATTTTTTTTTTCGATCTGTTCTTTTTTGCATTTTCTTAACTCCCGTGAGCTCTACTGATTCTGCATTTCAGATTTTGAATTTTTGCCGAAAAATGTCGAGATGGACCTCCAATTTTTCCGATTTTCGGAGATCCAAAAAATAAACGCGCCGGCGCGTTTATTAGAGGAAATACGGTATCAAATTTTTCATTTATTTTTTTAAACATCATAACTAGTGGTAAAAAGATGGGTTTTAATGTAACAATGATAAACTATTTTATCAGTAAAAAGGTAAAAAATTTTAGTTATTTTGATCACCTGTAAAATATGCGAAAATAGACAAAAATTATTCTGAATGAATTACCGTATTTATTCAAATAAGGCCCATGGGGCCATTTTCTCCTTAGGGGATATCCTTATAAGAGACTGAAGGGATAATAGAGACTGGGGTCTAATTAGAATATATAAAATTAAAATAGATAGATACAGTGTTTTGAATTTATTTCTGGCAAATGGGTTACAGCCTGGCTGGTCTAATTGGCCAAAAAAAATTTCTAGACGGACAGCGTTGGCAAGATTTTTTTCTTGTGCGCCTGTCCTTAAAGACTGGCTTTTCACTTTACTTTTTTATCACACCATTTGTATTATCTAACTCATCCAGTTTAGTCGTTTGCCTACACCCAAAAAGCGGTCTGGTCAATGTTCTTGCTATACGAGTGCTACAAAACTCTGTTCATCTACATTCCTCTGTCAGATGTGTTGGGTCCATTGATGGTTCGCATCAAACTGATGATCACTCGCGATTTTGTCAACTTCATCATACTTGTGCTGCTGGTTGTGTTCAGGTCAGTTTTCCAACATTTATCAACATGCTCAAAGTTTTTTCACCTGATTTTGCGATAGTCGTGCTCAGGAGGTCTGAAAATTCCCAGGTAGTCACACGGATTCTCGTGTGTTAGACTTACTTTAAAATTCGATCCTAGTAAATTATAACCGCCACCACCCCACCCCCAAATTAAAGTAAAAAGTACCCAAATATATGTCCCAGACCCTAGAAAAAGTGCATGAGACATTTCTTATTCCCAACTTCCATGCGCTGGCATACCTCCAAGCCTAAGTCCTGAGCCTAAACATGTTGTTTCAAAGACTAGTTACAGCAACCTTGGATAAACAAATTTGAAACCCCATTAGAAAGGTATTGGTTCGTTTGGGTGTTTCTCGAACTCGTCTGTGAATTGGCTTAGTTGTCTAACAAGTCTTGAGTTAACAGGATTGTGTGGTTTGACACTTCGATGGGTCTCAGCTTTTTTATTTATAAAAAATTAAATAGAATTTTTTAGCAGGTTGCAGATTAGAAAAATTGAATAAATAAACTAGGGCTGCAGATTTGAAATTTTCGAGACCAAATCCGAGACTGTGAAGCTAAAAAATTTGTCGAGACGAGACCGAGACTTTTGAAAAAATCTATCGAGACTCAGGAATCCACCGAGACGAGACCATTATTGCCGACAGCGGGTATTCAGAATTTTTGACAACGGGAAGTATCTGAAATAATCCGTGCCGGAACTAAATAATAACTCGACATATCTGATCAAAAGAACGCATATTTATTCAACGCGGATCAAACAACCTCATTAGTACTGGAAACCAAAATTCGGTAGACTCTTGTTCAGGAAGATGAGCTTCTCCGCCACTTGAATGCTTGTAGTCGTAGACATCACGAGCCAGGGAGAAGAGCTGCTCACTTGTCACGCTTGTCGCCGGAGCTGAGAGATACTTGCGAGCCAGACTTGCCAAAAGCGGCTAAAGCTTTTCGTTGACCTGAAATATCCACATTGACACTAAGTCTTCATTCATTCGTATGAAAAAGTTCCTCCCCTTCCAAAACTCCATTGACGCTGATGCACCTCCCAGACGTTTCTATCTAACAACAAAAACTCATCTTCAGAGAATTACGCTAGTTGAATTAAAGGCCTGAAGAGCAGGAAACTATACTGAGGATGGAAGGGAAATTTTAAGTTAGAGAAAATAAGGCTAACCTTTTAAGTCGCATTTGTATTGCGGGAACTCGAGACTTCAATCAACCAAGACCGAGACTTTGAAAAAAATTCGAGACGAGACTCGAGACGAGACTTTGACTGAAATAGGGCCGGGACTACTTGACTTCTCGTCTGCAGCCCTAAAATAAACGCAACAAAATTGTTTGATTGGTTTCATAATTTGTATATTTCTTCTGGTATATGAATTGTGAAACCCGTCAAACAATTTTGGATTAATTGCTATGAATAAAAATATTTGAAAACATAGAAAATTGCCGGCTGCAAATATATCAATTCATTGCAGCAGTGCATTTGCCATCAAAGCACTCGTGTTCCCAGATCTAGGATTGAATGTGTCTACGGCCGGCGAGTCACTATCCTGGGCTATATCTGCATTATTTACCACTGACTTGACGTTGCTGAAAGAGTCGGAGCAGTGTCACAGAATGTTGCTACCCAACCAGAGGACCAACCAATGCAAGGGCATTGGAGGCTATGCTGATCCCAGATGTCCAACTCAGGGATGGGTAAGTGGCTTATGAAAAATTTACAAAAGTGAAAGGCACCGATTTGTACTGACTTGTGCTGAGGGTGGCTTAACAGGGTTTTTCGGCACTTTCTGGTTCAATTTTTTCGGAAAGATGTTCCAAGAGCAGAATCCAAACCTTTGCCCAAATTTTTCGTTTCGTTATCCGGAATCTGACCCCGTACTCATTATTCAGGGTGTCCAATAGAAACTGCACCATTTTTTAAATTTCCGAATTTTTACATCTCATATTATGTTTCAACCAATTTTTCATTCACAAATAGTCGGGTCAATATATTTTCTCTGCTAATTGAATATTTTTAGTTATTTGTAGCCATAAGTTATTGAAATTGTTGGCTGAAACCAAAAAACCAAAAAAAAATTCTGGGATTTCACCGATTCACAGAAGCCTTTAACAAAAAAATTCAAAAATGGTGCACTTTTTACTGGACACCTGGTAGAGTCCCTCTGAACCTCAGAGTCGACCCTGTCCTCGACACTTTTTTACCTGAATGCTAAGCTTAAGCTTCGTGGATGGGTTTCAGAAGGGTTTCATTTAAAGCTTTTATTAAACGAAAATTTCGATAGGTTTCAAAATTAACTTTTTCAAAAACTCCACCCAGACTCCCACGTAACACGAGTCGCATAATAAACTTTCAAAGGTTTCCTTAACAAATATTTTAAATTTAAACTGTAGTCATCTTATGCTCAAAATGACCGCTGAAACTAGCATACATTTTGGTAATAAGAACTCCTGTGGTTCATTAATGAATTATTGAGAAATCAACAAAATTAAGCCGCTTAACAGCGTGTTATGTGACTCGACCTGCGTAACACGCTGTTACGCGACTTACTTTGCTGATTTCTCAATAATTTGAGTATGAGCTTTAGGAGTTCTAATTAATGAAATGTTTGCTAGATTATAGCGGTTATTTTGAGTATAAGATGACCACAGGTTAAAATCAAAATAGTTGTTGAGGAAACCTTTGAAAGTTTCTTACGCGACTCGTGTTACCCCGGAGTCTGGGTAGAGCCAAAGGAAATTATATGTGTGAAACTCATCGAAACTTTTTTGTAATTTTTTTAATTAATTGTAATTTTTTTAAGCCCATCAGAAAGAACTAGTCATTTAGGCTCGGGCCAGAAATTTCGGACACCTGTGCCCGAAATGCATAAAAAATCGATCCGATTTTCGGATAGGTCCTAAAATCGGACTGACTTTTTTAATCGGATCATTATGCGTTTGGGCACTGATACTTTCAAAATTAGGGTCAAACAATAGTTGGACCCAGCTGTGGTTTTAGACGGATGGGTGTGCTATATCCAGAATCCACTAATGACTAATTTGTAATTTCAGTTAGGCCAGTTGACTGTAGTGGAGTATTTACTGATTCTTAAACTGATAAGTTGGCCAATTCTTTTTGCATTATTCGCCAGAACAGCCAAGCAAGTGGACGATGAGGCTGATCGAATCTGGAAATATCAGCTCTATTCTCTGGCCACCAATTTCAGGTGTTTAACTTGCTAAATTTTATATCTTTATTACAACAAAAATTCAATTTCCAGCCTGCGCCCTTCACTGCCGCCTCCATTGACTCCACTTTTCTTGCTGGTCATCAATTGTTGCCGACTAACTGGTTGCATACCCAGATGGCTGTTCAACACTTCGTCCAGCACAGACCATCCAGATGTGCAAGCTTTGCTGGCATCACCATCCCGCAAGCCATCTACTGTCTACAGAAATCCATCGGTAAGCAGCGTTTGGGTGTAATTGTGATGTGTCGGCCAAAGGCTTCTTTATGTCCACACTTCAAAAAATATCATAATGCTGGTGGGATATTTCTGCTTCGATAGCAGTAGGAAGTCTTGTTAAAAAATGTTTCCGTTAAAAAATGTTTCCGTGTTTTTAGATTAAAATGGGTTTCAATGACGGGGCTTTAAAACCGAGTAGGTCCGAGGATTAGGGGGATAGGGTTTGAGGGGCGGGAGGTGGAGGAGCCCGCATGGTCGTAAAACCGGACAGATATTTTCAGGTAGAGGAGGGTATATTTAAAAGCGAGTGACGAAATTTTTTTATAAAATTTTTAAATTGAGCTTTCTTGCTGATACCAACAGGATAACCACTCTCACATGAATAATCCTAACCGTTAGAAAAATCATGCAACAAAAGTTTTGTTGTTGATTTTTAAATGGGTTTCACTAATATTAACTCTAACCTAAGTGGCTAAACATGTAATACCCCACACTCAATTCAACCTTTTTCCCGTGAAAGCTTACACTCCTGCCCCTTGGATCAAAATCATGCAGGAGTACAGTATATGTAGTCCTCTAAAAAACCATTTTTGGTCACTTTTTCGCGTGTTTTGGCGTCTGAAGCGTGTAGAAAACATTTTTTTAGGTCCGAAGGGGGCTTGGGGGCTTGGGGGCTTGGAGTTGAGATGCGCACACCCACACACCTTAGACACAAATCACTCGAAAGTGACTCTGGATGCATGGATGCAAACAATGTATGCATACCAGAGTTTCTTTATACGGTAGGTCCCAGTGGTTTTTTGGAGGACTACATATACTGTACTTTCTTAATCAGCTATATGCTTTTAAATTTGATGTAAAAATTATTTTAACCACACAGAATGGCTTACAGGTGCCTTCTTCTCGAACCAAAAACCAAAATAGATATTGGAC
This sequence comes from Ditylenchus weischeri, assembly GCA_029231635.1. Lineage (NCBI taxonomy): Eukaryota > Metazoa > Nematoda > Chromadorea > Rhabditida > Anguinidae > Ditylenchus > Ditylenchus weischeri. Next base: position 83,179 of record JAMRYI010000430.1, on the reverse strand, counting down.
CAGGCTGTCAATTGCACACTGGAAGTCAACAAAGCCTCAAAGAAGTGTAGCCAGCAGTAAAAGTGGTGACAAGGAGCTGAGCGAGAGACTGAAACTGCTCTTTCTGTTCAACACTACTTTTGGAAGTGATCAGGGCATGGACACAGCCAGTAAACAAGGAGATATTATTATAAATGAAGACAGTCAACCCTCTAAATGCCTTGTGAAAGAAGAGAATAGAAGCTGGACAAGGTTGATGCCCGCCTATTCACCTCCTAAATACTCCAAACCAGCCAGTGAATTTGGTGTGGAGGTGAAAAAAAATGTACAAGATGACTCAGTCCAGGTGAGTCGATTTTTTAATAGATATTTTTTCTAAAAATGCAAAAAATTTTGTGGCCATTTCGCAGCGAATCTTCTCTTACCTTTGAGAACTATTTTGAGTCAATTAGTAGAAAACAACAAAACCTGAAAGAAAAATGTTACAAAAACAGATTTACGTTGTATTTCACTATTTAACTACTGAAATTTGCATTCAGTCTAGAACAACTAAACGCTGAAAAGAAAATTTTGACCTCACAGTTGGATTCTTGATGAGTGTCTGTACGATCTTTTTACAATTAATATTTTTCATGGGTTTCACACAAACTGATTGCCATGGAAATATGGGAATGTCTGTTCACTAAAAATCGATGTGATAGGTGGGTGCGTTAACGAAATAAGCGCCGTTTCACTTTTTCCCGAAATATAAGTTGGTATAGCCAGGCATGTGCAGGGCCAGGCTCGAGCAAAATTATTTTCGGCCCGGGCCAGCCCGTTTTCCAAATAGTCCTCAAATTTTTCATAGTCAAAAATTCGTACAGCTCTCGCTATACTCCCACGCAACGCGCTGCGCGCAACACAATTTGGCGCAACGAAAATTAGTGTTGCGCGCAACACTAGTAGCGCAACACATTTTTAGCATGTTGCGCGGAACACATTTTTTGAGAAGCGCAACAAAGCAGCGCGACACGCCAAGGATTGAACAGGAGGTGGTATACAGTTAACTGTTCAGTTAACTGCACAGTCAACTGTGCAGTTAACTACACAGTCAACTGTGCAGTTAACTGTGCAGTTAACTGTGCGGTTACCTGTAGTTAACTGTTTTAAATTTAACGATGTTTGGTAAGTTATACGGACAAGGATCGACTGACCACCAATTATGACTGACCACGAATTCGGTGGTCGACTGACCACGGTTTTTGAACTCGCGCTTTTTGAAATTTTGATATCTACCAAGTTGAGCCACACGTTTGAGTCCATCCTAACATGCGCTGGCCTACCATAAGCCTAATTAAAAAAATATCACAAAACAGCCTAAATGTAAATGGCGCGAGTTCAAAAACCGTGGTCAGTCGACCACCGAATTCGTGGTCAGACAAATTCGTGGTCAGTTGATATTTTACCAAGTTATACAGGCTGTAGTAAGTTACCGTGGTAACTAACCTTCTAAATAACCCTAGTGAAAACGCATAAAAATCAGGTGTAACACGGGTTCGGCCCACAGAGAGTTTCTCTTTTCCTGTTTTTATTTCTTTTCATTTTTTTGAAAAACTTTCCGCGTTCTTTTCTGCTCGGAAAGTTTTCCGGAAAACTTACCATGCAGCAACCCTGGACAGACCCCACCCTGCATTATAAAATGTATAGGCAGAATTCAGTAATTTACTGGTGAAATTCAAATTTTTGAGGGCGTGATTTTAATACAGCCTACAATTTACTTTTTTTTTTTTTAAATTAAAAAAAAACCGATTTGAATCATTAAAAAAAATCAACATTTTCAGAATGTTATCGAATTAGGCAAACATTGGAGACATCGCAAGTTTTCCGAACTTCTTTCCACTGCTGGAAATTCCACCAAATTGCCAACTCACAAATCGTATGCTCTCTCCTGCGACGGATTACCTCTGAATCCACAAGGAAGGACAGGTGGTTCTTTTTTTTAAATATGCCGACAAATTCTAGTAGTACACTTTTTGATTTGTTTAGGAATAGCAGGAAGAGGAGAATATGCTCGTTTTGGGCCAAATAAGCTTTTCATATATGTCATGTTCACCAATAGATCCGACAATTTATCGGTTGGTTTTTTTGTGAAGTTGCTCTGACATTTGCTTTAGGCTGTAGCTAAATTTTAAAAATTCTGAAATGCGTTGAATTTGTTTGTTTGTGCAAAATTTTTAAGGTAGTGTGTAGCCTTAGATATCAAATTTTCGAACCCATCAAAAAATGATGTCTTGGTGACTGTGCTCCTACTAAAGCTGTAGTTGCACTTCGAAGTCCTAGAAAATGAGCAAAGGAGCAGAAAGTCGAGCCATTTCCATCAGAACCGACTGGGCAAGTCGGTAAAGGATGACCCAAAGATCAGAAATGATTCAAAATGAATAAGAAAAAAGGTTTTTATCAAAAAATTGTTCGAGTCCCAGTCTTCTGGCTTGTTCATCTAAAAATTAACACATTTGGTGGAGCTATAAAGGCAGTGATAAAAGACTACGTACCTATATTTGTTGAGCTTGGTATTAAAATTGTCGAATGAAAATTCGCAGAAACTTTTTCAACAATATGGTATATAAGAATTTACAAAATACTATGTCAAAATTTGGGGAGTAATGTTAATGTCCAAAATGGATTCTGGAATTAGAATATTTATAGAGTGGGCGAGTCGAGTACTCGAAATCGAGTAATTTCGAGTAATATCCGATTTTTCGAGTATCGAGTCGAGTGCTCGCCACCCTAAATATTTATACTTTTGGCAATGAAATTTGAAAAAAATTTATTTGTTTTTATAGGTGTTGACAACATCCTCTTCTAGTGACTTGCCCTCGAAGTGGCGCTACGGTCTAGCTCGTTCTGACGAATTTTTGGAGCAATTGCTGACTTTGATTGGAGTGCAAGATACTGAAATTCAACTGATGACTTCGAGAGGGTATCTGGAAGTGGGACAGGTTGGCATTTTCTTATTCCAACTGCCGTTTTCGGGGATTTGAACACACACTTTTTCAGGCTGAGAGCCATTTGGCACATGTAGCGAGCAAAAATCTTCATTCCCCAAAAGACACTGACAATGCATGGACTGAGGTATTTTCGATTATCTCGCATGGGAACCGCCCGAACTGTAAAATGTTAACCTCTAAAATTTGTATATGCTTTTAGAACTTTGTCATGTTTTCCATTATGCTGAATACTAAAATTATGCAAATAACCATCCCTGGAAAAGGACACAAAAATTTTAATTATTGTATGCCTTGGTCCCCAAGCTGATTTTTGAGCTATTTGGAATCTTAAAAAAATTAGTTAGTTAAACAAGGCATCCAAAAATTGTGATTTTTGTGGTTGATCCCGAGGATATACGCATGATTTTCGTATTCACCGCATCGAAAATATAGAAAAAATGCTAAAAGCATACGAAAAATTTTAGGGGTTGAAATTTTACAGTTCTGGGGGTTCTCTTTTCAGTTTAAAAATACATATTTTTGAAAAAAAATTGGCGCTACTAGCGAATAGCTACAACCCCAAGAATCTGACCATCTCAAAATCGTTGTGACTACCCTTTGTAACAACAAGTTTAGGGCTTAGCCCTTAGGCTTAGGGGTAGGCCAGCGTATGGAAGTTGTGACTAATAATAGTTTTACGCACTTTTTGGGGGTCTGGAACATAAATTGAAGTACTTTTCACATAAGTTTAAAAAGGCAAAATCGTTAGGGGGTAGGTGGAGGCATTCGCTAGTAGGGTCAAAAAATTCTTAAATTTTAGGCAGATGTATGGGCGGCCGATTTAAGGTGAACTTATAACAAAATAAATATTATTCACACTACTTTTTCAGCTATCTATCCGACTTCAACCTCAAAATCGATGGATATGAATGGAAACCGGTGTCTACTGCTACCTTTTCTTCCTCTGACTACCGAGAATTTGTGGTATTGAGTCTTCAAGCGTTGAATATCGAAGAAGGGAGCACAGGAAGGAGAAAATAAAAGAAAAAACATAATCGGGTCTCTTTTTATTCTCAAAACTTGTTGTGAATGTGTCCATATGTATGTGTGTCTTTAGCAAAACCTCAATAAATATCATTTTCCATGCTGAAAAGGCTGATAGCTTTATGCAACACATACATACTTTAAAAGTTTAAAAAATAAGAAAATCCGATATAGGTAGTTTTGGACTGGGTAGATCGGGCTTGGCAGGAACTCTCTAAGTGGATAATCGCAAATACTTTTAGGGTAGTTTTTTCTCGTGTCTGTCTCTTTTGTACACACCTATTTAAGCTTGCGTACTGACTACAGCAACTGATGGGTCAGAAGACAGTCACATCGTTTTTAAGCCAAGTACAGGATTTTTCAAGAAATTTGGATACTTTTAAACCGCCAGAACTTTTTTCTAGGTCACTGGTGTGCTGTTCAGTGGATGGCTTCTGGATGGGCAAGGACCCAAACCACAGGGGGGGACCAAGCAAAAAACGTGTTTTTGACATTATATACCAAACAAAACGGGAGCTAAAACTGAGTCGAACTGTGTCTACATAATTTTGGAATTCGGTCTATAAAAAAAAGTTATGGTGGTTTGAAAGTGTCCATATTTCTTGAAACACCCTGTAGATCGATTGGTGAAAGGGGACTAAAGCTGCTGCGTGATTTCCGTTTGCAAAATTTGGTGAAAGCAATGACTTTGAAGAAGCTGGAATCGAAGAAGACGATGAGCTCAATGTGGAAAGTATTAGCAATAATGAAGAATTGTTGTTTGTTGATTATTGTCCGTTTGTATAAAATTTGATGTGTTACCTTTGGGGCGAAAATGGCTAATAGGTGCCTTCTTCTCGATCCAAAAACCAAAACAGATATTGGACCAGGCTGTCAATTGCACACTGGAAGTCAACAAAGCCTCAAAAGAGTGTAGCCAGCAGTAAAAGTGGTGACAAGGAGCTGAGCGAGAGACTAAAACTGCTCTTTTTGTTCAACACTACTTTTGGAAGTGATCAGGGCATGGACACAGCCAGTAAACAAGGAGATATTATTATAAATGAAGACAGTCAACCCTCTAAATGTCTTGTGAAAGAAGAGAATAGAAGCTGGACAAGGAATTCAAGACAAATTTTTAAAAATTTTGTTTCTCACGCTATATTTTATATGTTGGTCCTTTTTTATTTTGCGATCTTTGCTCTCGTTACCGTTCACCTGGCCCTCGCCGTCGTCGCTCTCTCACTGGCAGCAAGAGTCCTCGAGATTTTCGGTAACACAATTTATTATATTTACTACTATGATAAGTCTTAATTTTTAAATTTAAGATCTCGTTCTTCAGCTTCCCGCAGCAAAAGCAAGAGCCGTTATTCAGCCAGCCATAATGGAAGAGATTTCCGAAGCCAGTCTCCACCACCTAAATGATCTCACACTGGATTAGGCTCAGCAGCCAGCAGCGTGGGCAGCGAGAAGTCTCAGTGAAATTCCAACGCTTAAAATACATTTTCTGTAATTTTGCAGAAGACCTTGTAACCTCGTTCTTGGCCTATTTATTCGTTTCAGACCAATGTGTTTCTTAACTATTTTTTAACAACTTTAATTTTGGTCACCGTATTTTTTAATCATAAATTGTAAATCATAAAGATTTGATATGTGGCAGTAAAAACGTTGAGAAAAAAGGTTATAAATAAAATAGATGATTTTAACTTTAAGTGAGTGTGGGGATGGATAGTTGTGTTGTAGCCAGTGATGCTCATGGCGTCGTAAAAATACCATTTTTGAAGGTTTTCAGGGCTGTATTGTGGTGGAAAAGGAAAAAACCCCAAAAACTTTAAAGTAAAATAGTAAAAATTGCTTGGAAATAATTGGACAAAACGTGAAAATTGCGAAAAAGTGCCCCCTTTTTGTGGAAAAGTGCCATATTTTGTTCAAATTTATGGTTTAAATAATGAGTAACTAGTTATTAATGTCGAGTTGTGTTTTTAGACATATAACATGTGTGGATATAAGGCAGGAAAGATTCTCATAAAATGTGATACATTTTCACGAAAAAGGGGGCATTTTTCATCAAAGGGTGCAAAATCAACCCTTTTCTAATTAATCAACCCAGTTCAGAACCCTGTATTAAACCCAATTAGACCCAAAAAATGGGTTCCTTTGTTGTGTATACTTTCTTAGACTCAAATTGTTTCAGCACGTCAAATTTGTAATTTTGATTTTGCGGTGTAAAATTTTCAGGTTGATTATGAAGTTTTTAGGTGCTCAAGCAGCATACTCAAATCTAGGTTGATCGAGTCAAGTAAGCGTTTTGGGTAATTAGACTCGCAGCCCGTGAAATTTTGGAGAAAAATAAAACAAAACATTGACTCCTGTTCTAGGTACCCGACTCTCAAATTGGACTCTAAATTAGAATTTATGATATCGACACGCTGGTATAAAAATAGAATAAAGAAAAATAAAGAGCTTTAGAAAAATGCTCAGTGTTTTCCTTGGCATAAGGGGTACTTTGTAATTCTGAATTAGTGGTTATTACCTCAGCTTTGAGATCATGCATTCCTAGCCATTTTGTATTGTTTCAAAAAGTTTAAGAAAAGCAAAGAATTAGAGTGTGTTCTCTAACTGTCTCTCTTTAGTGTTAAACCCAGCCAGTTGTCGAACGCCTGTTTGAATATAGTCTCAAAATATCGCCAACAATTATCGCTTCTCGGCCTTTTGGCTAAGATCAAAGTGTAGTATCTGTTCTTATCGGCTTAATCTCCGATACGACTCCAATTGGGGTCTTTAGAGATTAACCTATTTTTGGAACCTGGTTGGGTGTTGGGGCTTGCTCCACCCTGACCGCGGGTCGGCCCGGTATTGCACCTACCTCCGGGATCGGCCCATTCCCCCTCTGGGGGGAAAATATCATTTTTGATCGGGAAGTTTGGGTATCAATCAAATCAGTTTTGACCTGACAACTTGTTGCTTAACCTTTAGTTCATCATAAATCAGCAATCTTGTTTTTTCGCAAAAAGACTATTACTCAGTTCGAAAGTTACAGATTTTTCGCTAATAGCTTGTTTTTTATCTCAATAGCATCATGTATTGAATTACATGATTTTACCCTCTCTTTCGGAGATAGCCGTCAACGAATTGTATATGGATAACTACAATTACTATTGTAAGCTATATAACGCTTGTTTTCCTCCTTTTCTTCACGTGGTCCTATGGCGAAATGGAATCGCGTTTGGCTTCGAACCAAAAGATTGTGGGTTCGACCCCCACTAGGACCTTGCACATCTTTTATAATTTCAATTTTTAGGTGCGTCTACATTTTGTAACTTCTATATCAATTTTTGATTCCTGTCTTTTTTGTTTATTTTTTGCTGTTTGTGACACGTGTATGACCTTTCCTACGCCTATGTCGTGGCATAAGTTAATATTAAAGAATTCTTTAAGAGGTTTAAGTAGGATGAGATGCCGTTAGCCTAGCAGCGAATAAACTCATACTCCAAATTTTTTTACATACTAAACCCGGAACATTTCCCACAATTCTTGCCATTCCGCTCTCTTTCCGCTGAAGTTGGTTAGCTGGATTCACTGGAGCTGGTTTCATCTTGAAGGTGGTCACTCTCCGGCAGATTCGGCGGGCTCTGTTTTCTGCAAGGGCGACTACAGTGTTGAATTGGACCTCATTTTGCAGGGCCTCAAACACGGTGTCCAGCTATCGCCTTTCATCCGCTGTCATCTTGGTCCCAAGAGCGAGGTCGGTCATACACGTGTCACAAACAGCAAAAAATAAACAAAAAAGGCAGGAATCAAAAATTGATATAGAAGTTACAAAATGTAGACGCACCTAAAAATTGAAATTATAAAAGATGTGCAAGGTCCTAGTGGGGGGTCGAACCCACAATCTTTTGGTTCGAAGCCAAACGCGATTCCATTTCGCCATAGGACCACGTGAAGAAAAGGAGGAAAACAAGCGTTATATAGCTTACAATAGTAATTGTAGTTATCCATATACAATTCGTTGACGGCTATCTCCGAAAGAGAGGGTAAAATCATGTAATTCAATACATGATGCTATTGAGATAAAAAACAAGCTATTAGCGAAAAATCTGTAACTTTCGAATTGAGTAATTTCAGGTCAAAACTGATTTGATTGATACCCAAACTTCCTGATCAAAAATGATATTTTCCCCCCAGAGGGGGGATGGGCCGATCCCGGAGGTAGGTGCAATACCGGGCCGACCCGCGGTCAGGGTGGAGCAAGCCCCAACACCCAACCAGGTTCCAAAAATAGGTTAATCTCTAAAGACCCCAATTGGAGTCGTATCGGAGATTAAGCCGATAAGAACAGATACTACACTTTGATCTTAGCCAAAAGGCCGAGAAGCGATAATTGTTGGCGATATTTTGAGACTATATTCAAACAGGCGTTCGACAACTGGCTGGGTTTAACACTAAAGAGAGACAGTTAGAGAACACACTCTAATTCTTTGCTTTTCTTAAACTTTTTGAAACAATACAAAATGGCTAGGAATGCATGATCTCAAAGCTGAGGTAATAACCACTAATTCAGAATTACAAAGTACCCCTTGTATGCCAAGGAAAACACTGAGCATTTTTTCTAAAGCTCTTTATTTTTCTTTATTCTATTTTTTATACCAGCGTGTCGATATCATAAATTCTAATTTAGAGTCCAATTTGAGAGTCGGGTACCTAGAACAGGAGTCAATGTTTTGTTTTTATTTTTTCTCCAAAATTTCACGGGCTGCGAGTCTAATTACCCAAAACGCTTACTTGACTCGATCAACCTAGATTTGAGTATGCTGCTTGAGCACCTAAAAAACTTCATAATCAACCTGAAAATTTTTACACCGCAAAATCAAAATTACAAATTTGACGTGCTGAAACAATTTGAGTCTAAGAAAGTATACACAACAAAGGAACCCCTTTTTTGGGTCTAATTGGGTTTAATACAGGGTTCTGAACTGGGTTGATTAATTAGAAAAGGGTTGATTTTGCACCCTTTGATGAAATATGCCCCCTTTTTCGTGAAAATGTGTCACATTTTATGAGAATCTTTCCTGCCTTATATCCACACATGTTATATGTCTAAAAACACAACTCGACATTAATAACTAGTTACTCATTATTTAAACCATAAATTTGAACAAAATGTGGCACTTTTCCACAAAAAGGGGGGCACTTTTTCGCAATTTTCACGTTTTGTCCAATTATTTCCAAGCAATTTTTATATTTTACTTTAAAGTTTTTGGGTTTTTTCCTTTTCCACCACAATACAGCCGTGAAAACCTTCAAAAATGGTATTTTTAGGTGGCCCAAAAACTCAACTTTTTATTGACCAGAACCAGTGTTTCTAAATTTAGTGTGATAGTGACAGCGACACTGACATTGAAGTGTCACTGGCACTATTGCAAACACTCACCAGAACTCAAAAACAATGTCTTTTTAGAACTTCTGAAGTGATTTTAGGTCGATATAGGGTGTTTGGAAACGCTTTTATAAAAAGTCGATTTTATAAAAAGTTTTTGTGATCCATACAGGGTGACACAAAATTACTGCCCCATTTTTTGAAAAACATTATTTCTAATTTTTAATTAAAATTTGTGGTCGCATTTCATTTTTATCGTTGCTTTTAGTGAAAAGTGGCTGCATTGTTTATCGAAAATGTTGTTTTTCTTCTACGCAGCTCCCAGGTAGCTTATCCACTTCATCGATTTTCCTGGGAAAATCGATTGGGCAAGGAGCTACCTACCCAAATTTTTCAAAAATGGTGCAATCTTGCCCTTGCGGCATATATGTTCAATTTTGGAACCCATCGAAAACACGCTGGTTTCTGAGAATGTTCTCCGATCTTGTCCCACAATAAATAGGGATGTCGGAGGTGGTCATATTTCGAACCAAGGACTAGTTGCTGGGTTTGTGAGCACTTTTTCAAGAGGTTGTAAAATTCTCATTTTTTGCGTTTCAGACATTTTTTTTTGACCAGTTTTGTAGATTTTGCCTTTCTGTGCAAAACAGTTTAAAAAGAATGTCTAAAATGCTAAAAATGAAGATTTTACAACCTTTTGAAAATGTGCTCACAAACCCAGCATATAGTCGTCGGTTTACCCCTGACAACCCTAAAATGGATGCGTCCACGGCTGGCGGGTCGCCCGTTGGTCGCTCTCTGCGTTATGTACCACTGGTTTGGCATATCTGAAAGCATCGGAGTGATGCCGCAGAATGCTGCTGTACAACCAAAGGATCAATCTATGCAAAAAAGCCACCCGGTGGCTTTTCAGGCCACCGGGTGGCTTTTTTCAATTTTTCATATTTTGAAAAATGAGGTGGCTTAAGAGGTGGCCTAGCAGGCAACCCCGAAAGCCACCTCATTTTAAGCAATTTTGGAGGCCACCTGAGGTGGCTTTTTGCAAGCTCGGGGTGGCTTTTTGTCTGTATATGTTTTTGCAACAAAGCATATTTTATACTCTCATTGAACATTAAGCAGTATGACTTTTCATAATTCGTCATTCATTTTCTTTTTATGAATTTTAGTTTACTTTTTACAGGGTGGTCCAAAAATATCTAAAACCTTTTTCGCATGCTTCGCTCTTTGGTTTTTATTTGATGTTGATTGACTATATCTTATTTTGAATGACTGAAACTAACTGTACAAACAGAATTTTTTCCTCCTCAAGACCGAGGCGAGAAAGAACTCTAGCACTTTCGGACCAGTCTGTATCTTATTTGCATTATATGTTCACATTTTTAGGATTAATATTGAATAGTCAATTGTATTACAGAACAAAAATGGAAACACATGCGTTTAAATTTAGGAAACGGGAGAAATTTTGCTTCACTACTCGTTTGTTCTGTACTACTTGTCATTCTTGAAGTAAATAATGCCAGGGTAAAGATAACCCTTTTCACCAAAAATATAAATTTCGTCGCAACGTCCAGTTAAATTTTCTGAATCTCTAGCCTGAATTTGTTTGTTCAAAAGCAGTAAAAACACTTAAATAATAACTGCTCACGTTGCCGAATTGACAAGTCAGAGCACCACACTCGCCTGCGGGTTGAATTTTGGACCAGCTACAATGAAGATGTTCATTGCCCTTAGCGCTTGTCCAATGCCCGTTCCATCCTAATCCTGAGCGGTCTTCTCTAAGTTGTTATAATATTATCACTTTCAACTTACTTGCAACAAAAAACTTTCGAGCCCAAGATACACTTACTGATCAACGCTAGGTATGAATCTTGAGAAAAAAAGAGCCTGGTGTATGGAATATGTTTCAGAAGAAATAATGAATTGAGAGCGAGGTTTGGAACTGGGCTGACTATTCCTGGTGATACCAGATGGATGAGCAACTATGACATGATTTTGTCATTCATAGGGTGTGAAGGCAAATTGGCGAGAGAAATCGGACTCAAGTTTGACTACTTACAAGAAGAAAAAACAGCTTTCTGCGCTGCATATGTTGACCCAAACATTAGAAGGCAATTGCCAGCACTGTGCAGGAAAGTTCCTAGATGGAACATAAATGAGGTCTTTTTTACGAAAATTTAAACTTAAAAACGTAATTCAAAAATATCAGATCACAGAAACAGTTAAACAAGAAGCTAGGGCGTTATGGGATCAACAAGGAGATGATTCGTTCGTCGATAAGGGAATAATTAGTCAAAAAATATATTTTGAAACTGAACCAATAAATGCAGAAATCGAAAATGAAGTAATAACTTACCTTAATCTAAATATAGAAGGTACAGCACTAGAATTCTGGAGAATATATAACAAGGTTAGTAAAAAAAAGAGTAATATTTCTGAAAACAGAAAAATAAACAACAATTCAGAAATTCCCCATGTTGTCGCTAGTTGCCAAAAAATACCCACCCATCTAGTTCGTCAAGCGAACGAGCATTCAGTGCACACCGCTTCATAGCCACATATTTGAGAAACCGCATGACTCCAGAAAAAATATCGTCATTAATATTTCTGAGATCATTGTTGACTAATGGAGTAATATCGCTTAATGACTGAATAAAACATGTTTTATTTATATATCAATAGTTGAAATACAGACAAAAAGCCACCCCGAGCTTGCAAAAAGCCACCTCAGGTGGCCTCCAAAATTGCTTAAATGAGGTGGCTGGGGTGGCCTGCTAGGCCACCTCTTAAGCCACCTCATTTTTCAAAATATGAAAAATTGAAAAAAGCCACCCGGTGGCCTGAAAAGCCACCGGGTGGCTTTTCAGCTAAGCCTAAGCCTAAGCCACCCCTTGCCAACCCTGGTCGAACCTGGATAACCCGACCGTAGAAACCCATAAATAACCCCCATAAATAACCCCCCATAATAACCCCCAACCCCCATAAATAACCCGGGTTATTTATGGGGGTTATTTATGGGTATTTATGGCGGTTCCATTTGTTACTATATATAGGTTTGAATCCACGTACGAATCAAATACCTTTCTTTACAAAAGCTTGAAAGTGGTGAAAATTTTGACCAAAATTTGACTTTTGCCTTGAGGACCAAGGTAAACCACCTGGATAGGGTACCTGGATACCGTTTCTATTCAAAATTCTCCCTGAGCTCTCACATTTATATAAAGGGACAGCCCTTGGCCGGACCATGTACCCCCAAAGGGGCTTTCTATTGATTAGGGTGCCTGCCGAAGGCAGGCAGGTATAGGATATATTGTAGGTATATTGTATTATAGGATATATTGTTTTCCGAGTGTTTGGTCTCTAAGGTATGTGTGTGCGCATCTCAACTCCAAGCCCCCAAGCCCCCAAGCCCCTACGCCCCGGGAGGGAGGCTTGAGATGAATCCGAGCAACGCTCTTGATCAAAAATGCATCTAGAGACTCTTTTTGCCCAGTCTCAGTAAGAAAAACGAGGTAAAAAATCCCTCTCCAGGTGGTTTACTTTGGTCCCCCAAGGCAAAAAGTATAATTATAAATTTAAAAAAAAGCGTGTTATATGTGGATCTGAACTTTTTTGCACATACTCTAAGTACGTCCACTATGAAGATTCCAAACTTTTGTAAAGAAAGGTATTTGATTCGTACGTGGATTCAAACCTATATATAGTAACAATGGAACCGTTATAATACTAAATAACCCCTATAAATAACCCGGGTTATTTATGGGGGTTATTTATGGGGGTTATTTATGGGGGTTATTTATGGGGGTTATTTATGGGGGTTATTTATGGGGGTTATTTATGGGGGTTATTTATGGGGGGTTATTTATGGGGGGTTATTTATGGGGGTTATTTATGACCCATAGTCACCCGACACTTAATTCGTTCCCGCCTTGGGTTCGACACTTTTCTTACCTCGATTTTTATAAACTTTTGCTAACTGTGATTCGCCAGTATATTCCAAAATATCTCAGGTATTCTGATTATGCCGGTCGTTTTTCCTAAATCTTTATTTTTGCCATAAAACCTGCTGACTCGATAACCCGACATCCCCTTTTGAAAATCAGGTGTCGGGCTATCGAGGTCCGCGGGTCTTTATGGCAAAAATAAAAGATTTTGGAAAAACGGCTGGCAAAATAATAATTCCTGTGATATATTGGAATAGACTGGCAAATCACATTTGGCAAAATTTTTCAAAAATCGAAGTAAAAAAGTGTCGGATCAAATGCGGGAACGAACTTAAGGGGGTGTCGGGTTATCCACGTTCGACTGTAACAAAATTAAGCAACTGCCACTCTTCAAAAAGGTATTCCAAGGCCGAGGTCCGGACCTTTCTCTTCTTTTGGAACTTAGTCTTGATTTCGATCCTCTACTAGTTCTAGAATCTTTCTAAATCTCAGAGTCGACCCAGACCTGTGTTCGACACTTTTTTTACCCGAATTTTTTAAGCCTCTTGCCGAATTTTTGTGGTCAGACTAGTCTGGTGTGAGAAAAGGTGCAAGAATTTAGTTTTACTGATATTTCTGGTGAAAGTTATTGTCATAAAGACGCGCCAATCTCGATATGAGTATGCGCTTTTTAAAAAATCAAGTGTGCTTATTTCTAGAGTCAAGCAAAGACTGGAAATTGGAGAAAATATTTTCAAAATTGAGGTAAAAGTGGTCGGATCCAGCTGAGCTTTTGACGGGGTGGACGTGCTATAACCAGACTCCACTATTCACTGATTTGTAATTTTGGTAGGCTCGGGGGTTATCTTTTTTTCTGTGGCAAATTCACTTTTTTGGAGCAAATTTACCTTTTCTTGCAGAAGAGAAAAATTTGTTTCGTAAAAAAATAAATTTGCTACAGAAAAAGTATATCTGTCCCAAAGAAAGTAAATTTGATGCAAAGTGTATTTGCCAAAAAAATGAACCGGAAGCAATGCAGTGAACTGTTTTTTGAAACCCATCAAAAAGAATATCCACAACGTATTCGACACAACGTATTCAAGTCTTTCTACCGAACCAATCAAATCGCCTCCAACACATGTTTTGTGCCATATATGATCAAACAAGTGACGAAACACTGTGCCGTATCCTCAATCTTTGCGTCAATATTGAATGCATCTTTGTTTTAACAGTTTTCACTGCCTTTTTTATTTCATCAATGTTATTTCTCACCCACATGCGCATTATTCCAGGAATGAATGAGACCGAGATGGTGCAGGCTACCGACGAATTCATCTGGAAATCCCTTGGATATTTTTTCGCAATTGTCCAGAAGAAAAGTTTTGCAGCTCCTTCATTCCTATATACTTTCACAAGGTGTCACAAGTATACTCACAAGGCTCCTAATAGAAAGTTAGCCTTTAGGGTAGAAATTAGTCTGATTTTCAAAAATTAAGTGTTGTGATAAAAGATCTGTGTGGTTAGAAACTTTGATGGGTTTTAAGTTTTGTGCGTATAAAAAACTTAGCTAATTTATTAACAGGTTCTCAAACTCATAACATTGAGTCATTTAGTAACTTTTAAAAACCACGAATAATAAATAGCTACTGCACAAAAAATTGTGAGAAAATAGTTATTGACATCTTTATTAAAAATATTTAAAAATTTTATTGGGTAAAGTGTCGTACTGTAGAATTGCTAGTACAGTCAAACTCGTTTATGGCACCCAAGTTCCCACTTTAGCTCAATTTTCGAGTCTTTTGCTAAATGTGATTCGCCAGTCTAGTCCGAAATATCGCAAGGATTCTGTTTTTGCCGGTCGTTTTTCCAAAATTTTAAAATTTCGTCATAAAGACCTGCGAACGTCGGTTATCCGGTACCTGATTTTCAAAAAGGGGTGCCGGATAACCGACGTCCGCGGGTCTTTATGGCGAAATTTAAAGATTTTGAAAAAACGAATGGCAAAATCAGAACAGGACTAGACTGGCGAATCACATTTAGCAAAAGACTTCGAAAATTGAGCTAAAGAAAGTGTCGGACCCAAGACGAGAACGAACTTTTGGGGGTGCCGTATAAACGAGGTTTGACTGTATGTAATAAGTAATCTTCACAGTTAACAACATACAGTTATTAACATGAACACCCTCTCATCGTGTCTTGTGACTGTAGAACTTCTCGTATATTAGTATGATATACTAGAAATTCTACAGTTATTTTACGTGAAATTGAGAAAACTGGAATCAAATAACAGGTGCGGGAATACTAACAAAGGACGCAATTTGTTGAAGCGTGCACACCATACTTTTTCAGCCGCCGCTGCCGCCGCTGCCGCCGCTGCCGCTGCCGCCGCCGCTCAATTTTTAATCTCCGCCGCTTTTCTTTTAGTTTTTTTGTTAATTGTTAAAAAAAATTTTCTATTAGTTTGAATTACATAATTTTCATAATAAAAGTCTGAAATTTTTTAAATAAAATAGTAAATGAGATTTTTTCACACGCCGCTAGCGTCGCCGCTGTTATTTTTTTCCCGCCGCTGCCGCTGTTTTTTTGGCAGCCCGCCGCTCGCCGCCGCCGCTGCCGCTCTTTTTTTTGCGTGTCCAAGTATGGTGCGCACCAATATTGTACAGGGTGCGCCAATTTTTTCGCACGTATTTGTTTTGGCCATAACTTTTTTGTTTTTCATGATTTTGACGTAATTTTTTTTTAAAGAAAGCTGAGACTCTAGGCAACCAAACCGTACCAAACATTGACAAAAAAATTTATTTGAACACCACTTTGTGACAACAGTCAAAATAAACAACTATTTTCACTCATATTTCTGCTCAACTGATCTTCCGTTCACTTCTAGGCAGTATTCGAGGCGGCTTTGATATGCTCCCATTGCTCTGTTGATCATCTCACCAGGCAGCTCTGCAAACGCTTGTGTGATTCTTCTTCTGAGCTCGGCCATTGAAGTGATTGGAGTCGTGTAGACCTTGCTTTTCACCCATACCCAGAGAAAGAAGTCGCAAGGCGTCAAATCAGGCGAATAGGGCGGCCAGGCAAACGGAGCCGGTGAAGTCGGAGTTCCTCGGCCCATCCATCAAAGAGGGAATGTTTCGTCCAACCAATAGCGAACAGCTAGAGCCCAATGCGGAGGAGCACCGTCTTGCATAAAAATCAGATCTCGAGCACCTGAAATCAAAAAAGTCAACAAATTCGTATCGATACACGCACACCTCTAACTGCCGGATAGAATTGATTTTGAAGCAAACGCAAATAGCTAGATTCCTGTCACATTTTCCTCAAAGAAGAACGGTCCAATCACTCCTCTTCGCCCAATTGCAGCCCAAACAGTGACCAGTGGCGAGTGAGGCGGCTCCTCAGCAAACCAGTGCGGGTTTCTTTGACTCCAATAGCGATAGTCCTGCTTTTTCACCGATCCATGTTGATGAAAGTGCGCCTCGTCCGAAAACATAACGTTGTCCAGGAAATGAGAATTCTCCAGAAGATCCAGCATTGTGATAGCGTGCTCCACTCGCTTGTCTCGATCGATTTGTTTGAGCTCTTGATGCACTTGAAGCTTGTAGGGATGAAAAGCAGCTTCTTTGAGAATTCTTCTGATTGATGTTGGCGACGGCATCCCCTCAACATTTCCAGCCCACCGAATGCGGATTTGCCTGGAAGAATTCGACCACCTCAGCTGATTTTTCTTCAGTTCGAACCCATGGGTGAAACCACTGGAAGAATTGCCAACCAACCAAGGACTAGCAGCAGCAAGGCTCACATCCCTGCTCAAAAGCCTACGAAGGAGGCCGGACAGACTGCATCAGTACGAGCAGACAATCAAGGACCAGCTCAAGGCCGGCGTGATTGAGGCGGTCACTGACCCATCAGTGGTGCGAGGTCCACTGCACTACCTGCCCCATCAGGAGGTGTTCAAAGAGGGCAAAACACCCCCGAATTGAGGATAGTCTACGACGCCTCATCCAACACTGAACAACTGCCTCCACAAAGGCCCCCTCCTTCTGAATGACCTCTGCGGAGTGCTACTGTGGTTCAGGATCCCCCCAATCGCCATCGTAATTGTAGTTATCCATATACAGTTCGTTGACGGCTATCTTCGAAAGAGAAGGTACAATCATGTAATTCAATACATGATGCTATTGAGATAAAAAGAAGCTATTAGCGAAAAATCTGTAACTTTCGAACTGAGTAACAGTCTTTTACGAAAAAAACAAGATTGCTGATTTATGATGAACCAAAGGTTAAGCAACATGTTGTCAGGTCAAAACTGATTTGATTGATACCCAAACTTCCTGATCAAAAATGATATTTTCCCCCCAGAGGGAGGATGGGCCGATCCCGGAGGTAGGTGCAATACCGGGCCGACCCGCGGTCACGGTGGAGCAAGCCCCAACACCCAACCAGGTTCCAAAAATAGGTTAATCTCTAAAGACCCCAATTGGAGTCGTATCGGAGATTAAGCCGATAAGAACAGATACTACACTTTGATCTTAGCCAAAAGGCCGAGAAGCGATAATTGTTGGCGATATTTTGAGACTATATTCAAACAGGCGTTCGACAACTGGCTGGGTTTAACACTAAAGAGAGACAGTTAGAGAACACACTCTAATTCTTTGCTTTTCTTAAACTTTTTTGAAACAATACAAAATGGCTAGGAATGGATGATCTCAAAGCTGAGGTAATAACCACTAATTCAGAATTACAAAGTACCCTTGTATGCCAAGGAAAACACAGAGCATTTTTTCTAAAGCTCTTTGTTTTTCTTTATTCTATTTTTTTATACCAGCGTGTCGATATCATAAATTCTAATTTAGAGTCCAATTTGAGAGTCGGGTACCTAGAGCAGGAGTCAATGTTTTGTTTTTATTTTTTCTCCAAAATTTCACGGGCTGCGAGTCTAATTACTATGGGGCGGTTTTATATGTTTTTATATGTTTTATATATGTTTTGCTGACATGTTTTGAAGATATAAGCGCTTAAAAACAATTTTTAGCTTGGTTTAGAACCAAAACGAGCAGTTTTATGATTCATATATTTTTATATTTCGCCTTTTTGGTCCATGTTTTTTTGTTCATCCATATTTTCACTTTTCAGTCCATATTTCTGTCCATATTTTGACTTTTTTGTTTAGGAAGATGCCAAAAGCTATCAAATCTCGTTCAGGTTTACTAAAAGAATGGATCTCGAAGCACCCAGATGGAATAAATACTGTTGTCGGCAAAGAGTTGTAAAGTGTAGCTGTAAGTTGTAAAAGTTGTAAGAGTTGTAAGCAAATACAGATCGTTTTCAGAAGGACAAGAAAAGACAATCGTTTCTAACCGATGCAATCGTGGATTCAAGTCGTGATCAATTTTCGGAGGACCTATGCAAAGCACTCGTTGGAGCTAACATTCCGTTCAAAAAGCTTAACAATTCGTCGCTTACTGAGTTTCTGTCTAAGTATTGCAAAAGGGAAATACCAAATGAATCAACACTACGGAAGAATTACTTGAAGGTTTGCTATTTGCAGGTACTATAAATTTTTCCTTTGTGTGTTTTACATTTTAGGACATCAATCGAATCAAGAAGGCTATCGGAGATTCTTATATTTGGGCAACCGTAGATGAAACGACTGACATTATGGGAAGATATGTAGCGAATTTCTTGGTCGGAAAGATGGATAGTGAAGGTATAAATTGTAGAACAATATATTTTAATCGTTATCTAGGTTTTCATCGACCACATCTTGTATCAGTGAAAATGCTTGAGAAGACAAACAACTCCACTATCGCACGCTTTGTGCTTGTTTTCTTTCTTGGTATTTTATTTTTTAATTAGGGGAACTTATGCTTACAGGTGAAAAAGAAAACCGCTTGCTTCTATTAGTTACAGATGCTGCAAGGTATATGCTCAAAGCTGGAAGAGGACTCTCTGTATTTTATCCAAATATGCTTCATGTTACTTGCGTTTGTCAGGGTTTGCATCGAGTCGCAGAATTGATCCGTAATCTGTTTCCTGGGGTTGATCTTATTGCAAATACGAAAAAGGTTCAATGGTGGTTGAATTAACTACATTCATTTCACTTTTAGGTTTTTACCAAAGCGCCTTCACGAGTTGTGGTCTATAAAGAAATGTGCCAAGGGCTTCCTTTGCCGCCGATGCCAATTTTAACTCGATGGGGAACATTATTTTTCTCTTATAGATTTTTTCTCTTTTTCTCTTATGGATCAAATTGCTGCTTTTAAATATGCACCGCTCGTCTCTTGTGATGTTGAGAGGTCTTTTTCAGTTTACAAGAACATATTGGCAGAAAATAGGACAAGTTTTACTCCGGAAAATCTTGAAATGTATATTGTATGTAATTTTGAATCGTCTTAGTTTGTTATATGTTCTGAAAACTAATAAAAGATATGTTAGCTCCATATTTTGTGATTTTAAACCATATTTTGACGTTTCTGCTCCATATTTAAGCGTTTTTAGTCCATATTTAATGGTCATATTTCGTGTTTTTTAGTTCATATAAATCCGCCCCTTACTATTTACCCAAAACGCTTACTTGACTCGATCAACCTAGATTTGAGTATGCTGCTTGAGCACCTAAAAAACTTCATAATCAACCTGAAAATTTTTACACCGCAAAATCAAAATTACAAATTTGACGTGCTAAAACAATTTGAGTCTAAGAAAATATACACAACAAAGGAACCCCTTTTTTGGGTCTAATTGGGTTTAATACAGGGTTCTGAACTGGGTTGATTAATTAGAAAAGGGTTGATTTTGCACCCTTTGATGAAAAATGCCCCCTTTTTCGTGAAAATGTGTCACATTTTATGAGAATCTTTCCTGCCTTATATCCACACATGTTATATGTCTAAAAAACACAACTCGACATTAATAACTAGTTACTCATTATTTAAACCATAAATTTGAACAAAATATGGCACTTTTCCACAAAAAGGGGGGCACTTTTTTGCAATTTTCCCGTTTTGTCCAATTATTTCCAAGCAATTTTTACTATTTTACTTTAAAGTTTTTGGTCCCTTTCCACCACAGTACAGCCCTGAAAACCTTCAAAAATTGTATTTTTAGGTGGCCCAAAAACTCAACTTTTTATTGACCAGAACCAGTGTTTCTAAATTTAGTGTGATAGTGAGAGCGACAGTGACATTGAAGTGTCACTGTCATTATTGAAAACACTAACCAGAACTCAAAAACAATGTCTTTTTGAACTCTTGAGATGATTTTAGGTCGATATAGGGTGTTTGGAAACGCTAAAAAATCGATTGTGGGTGGGGGGGAGGTGGGTGGTTGGCATATGCAAGTAGCTCCGATTTTTTTTTGTTATCTATACAGAGTGACACATAATACTTCCCCATTTTTTGAAAAACCTTATTTCTAATTTTAAAGTAAAATTTGTAATTCATTTTTATCGTTATTTTTAGTGAAAAGTGGCTGCGTTGTTTATCGAAAATGTTGATTTTCTTCTACGCAGCTCCCAGGTAGCTTAACCACGGTCATCGATTTTCCTGGAAAAATCGATTGGGCAAGGAACTACCTACCCAAATTTTTCAAAAATGGTGCAGTAATCTTGCGCCACCCTGTGCCCTTGCTGCATATATGTTCAATTTTGGAACCCATCGAAAACGTGCTGGTTTCTTACTATGTACTCCGATCTTGTCCTACAATAATTAGGGTTGTCGGAGGTAGTCATATTTCGAACCAGGACTAGTTGCTGGGTTTGTGAGCACTTTTTCAAGAGGTTGTAAAATTCTCATTTTTAGCGTTTCAGACATTTTTTTGACCAGTTTTGTAGATTTTGCCTTTCTGTGCAAAACAGTTCAAGAAGAATGTCTAAAATGCTAAAATGAAGATTTTACAACCTCCTGAAAACATGCTCACAAACCCAGCATATAGTCGTCGGTTTGAAATAATACTACCCCTGACAACGCTAAAATAGGTGCGTCCACGGAAGAATGCTGCTGCAAAATGCTGCTGTATAACTAAAGTTTCAATCTATGCAAGGGCATCGGAGGCTATTCAGATCCCAGATGTCCAACTCAAGGATAGCTGAGTGGCTTGAAAAAATTTAGAAAAGTGAAAGGTGCATGAGTGGGATTGAACTTTCGCGGTTTTTGAAAACGTCAAATTTGCAATTTTTGAAGGGAGTGATTTTTACCTGCATTGCAAACTTTACAGTCGAACCTGGATAACCCGACACCCTTAAATTCGTTCCCGCCTTGGGTTCGACATTTTCTTACCTCAATTTTTAAAAACTTTTGTTTACTGTGATTTGCCAGTATATTCCAAAATATCTCAGGTATTCTGATTATGCAGGTCGTTTTTCCTAAATCTTTAATTTTTGCCATAAAAACCTGCTGACCTCGATAACCCGACATCCCCTTTTGAAAATCAGGTGTCGGGTTATCGAGGTCCGCGGGTCTTTATGGCAAAATAAAAGATTTTGGAAAACGGCTGGCGCAATAATAATTCCTGTGATATTTTGGAATAGACTGGCAAATCACATTTAGCAAAATTTTTCAAAAATCGAAGTAAAAAAGTGTCGGATCAAATGCGGGAACGAACTTAAGGGGGTGTCGGGTTATCCACGTTCGACTGTAACAAAATTAAGCAACTGCCACTCTTCAAAAAGGTATTCCAAGGCCGAGGTCCGGACCTTTCTCTTCTTTTGGAACTTAGTCTTGATTTCGATCCTCTACTAGTTCTAGAATCTTTCTAAATCTCAGAGTCGACCCAGACCTGTGTTCGACACTTTTTTTACCCGAATTTTTTAAGCCTCTTGCCGAATTTTTGTGGTCAGACTAGTCTGGTGTGAGAAAAGGTGCAAGAATTTAGTTTTACTGATATTTCTGGTGAAAGTTATTGTCATAAAGACGCGCCAATCTCGATATGAGTATGCGCTTTTTAAAAAATCAAGTGTGCTTATTTCTAGAGTCAAGCAAAGACTGGAAATTGGAGAAAATATTTTCAAAATTGAGGTAAAAGTGGTCGGATCCAGCTGAGCTTTTGACGGGGTGGACGTGCTATAACCAGACTCCACTATTCACTGATTTGTAATTTTGGTAGGCTCGGGGTTATCTTTTTTCTGTGGCAAATTCACTTTTGGAGCAAATTTACCTTTTCTTGCAGAAGAGAAAATTTGTTTCGTAAAAATAAATTTGCTACAGAAAAAGTATATCTGTCCCAAAGAAAGTAAATTTGATGCAAAGTGTATTTGCCAAAAATGAACCGGAAGCAATGCAGTGAACTGTTTTTTGAAACCCATCAAAAAGAATATCCACAACGTATTCGACACAACGTATTCAAGTCTTTCTACCGAACCAATCAAATCGCCTCCAACACATGTTTTGTGCCATATATGATCAAACAAGTGACGAAACACTGTGCCGTATCCTCAATCTTTGCGTCAATATTGAATGCATCTTTGTTTTAACAGTTTTCACTGCCTTTTTATTTCATCAATGTTATTTCTCACCCACATGCGCATTATTCCAGGAATGAATGAGACCGAGATGGTGCAGGCTACCGACGAATTCATCTGGAAATCCCTTGGATATTTTTTCGCAATTGTCCAGAAGAAAAGTTTTGCAGCTCCTTCATTCCTATATACTTTCACAAGGTGTCACAAGTATACTCACAAGGCTCCTAATAGAAAGTTAGCCTTTAGGGTAGAAATTAGTCTGATTTTCAAAAATTAAGTGTTGTGATAAAAGATCTGTGTGGTTAGAAACTTTGATGGGTTTTAAGTTTTGTGCGTATAAAAAACTTAGCTAATTTATTAACAGGTTCTCAAACTCATAACATTGAGTCATTTAGTAACTTTAAAAAAAAACCACGAATAATAAATAGCTACTGCACAAAAAAATTGTGAGGAAAATAGTTATTGACATCTTTATTAAAAATATTTAAAAATTTTATTGGGTAAAGTGTCGTACTGTAGAATTGCTAGTACAGTCAAACCTGTTTATAGGCACTTCAAAGCCTTGGGTCCGACATCTTTAGCTCATTTTCGAGTCTTTGCTAAATGTGATTCGCCAGTCTAGTCCGAAATATCGCAAGGATTCTGTTTTGCCGGTCGTTTTCCAAAATTTTAAATTTCGTCAAAGACCGCGAACGTCGGTTATCCGGTACCTGATTTTCAAAAGGGGTGCCGGATAACCGACGTCCGCGGGTCTTTATGGCGAAATTTAAAGCTTTTGAAAAAACGAATGGCAAAATCAGAACAGGACTAGACTGGCGAATCACATTTAGCAAAAGACTTCGAAAATTGAGCTAAAGAAAGTGTCGGACCCAAGACGAGAACGAACTTTTGGGGGTGCCGTATAAACGAGGTTTGACTGTATGTAATAAGTAATCTTCACAGTTAACAACATACAGTTATTAACATGAACACCCTCTCATCGTAGCTTGTGACTGTAGAACTTCTCGTATATTAGTATGATATACTAGAAATTCTACAGTTATTTTACGTGAAATTGAGAAAACTGGAATCAAATAACAGGTGCGGGAATACTAACAAAGGACGCAATTTGTTGAAGCGTGCACACCATACTTTTTCAGCCGCCGCTGCCGCCGCTGCCGCCGCCGCTCAATTTTTAATCTCCGCCGCTTTTCTTTTAGTTTTTTTGTTAATTGTTAAAAAATTTTCTATTAGTTTGAATTACATAATTTTCATAATAAAAGTCTGAAATTTTTTAAATAAAATAGTAAATGAGATTTTTTCACACGCCGCTAGCGTCGCCGCTGTTATTTTTTTCCCGCCGCTGCCGCTGTTTTTTTGGCAGCCCGCCGCTCGCCGCCGCTGCCGCTCTTTTTGCGTGTCCAAGTATGGTGCGCACCAATATTGTACAGGGTGCGCCAATTTTTCGCACGTATTTGTTTTGGCCATAACTTTTTGTTTTTCATGATTTTGACGTAATTTTTTTAAAGAAAGCTGAGACTCTAGGCAACCAAACCGTACCAAACATTGACAAAAAAATTTATTTGAACACCACTTTGTGACAACAGTCAAAATAAACAACTATTTTCACTCATATTTCTGCTCAACTGATCTTCCGTTCACTTCTAGGCAGTATTCGAGGCGGCTTTGATATGCTCCCATTGCTCTGTTGATCATCTCACCAGGCAGCTCTGCAAACGCTTGTGTGATTCTTCTTCTGAGCTCGGCCATTGAAGTGATTGGAGTCGTGTAGACCTTGCTTTTCACCCATACCCAGAGAAAGAAGTCGCAAGGCGTCAAATCAGGCGAATAGGGCGGCCAGGCAAACGGAGCCGGTGAAGTCGGAGTTCCTCGGCCCATCCATCAAAGAGGGAATGTTTCGTCCAACCAATAGCGAACAGCTAGAGCCCAATGCGGAGGAGCACCGTCTTGCATAAAAATCAGATCTCGAGCACCTGAAATCAAAAAAGTCAACAAATTCGTATCGATACACGCACACCTCTAACTGCCGGATAGAATTGATTTTGAAGCAAACGCAAATAGCTAGATTCCTGTCACATTTTCCTCAAAGAAGAACGGTCCAATCACTCCTCTTCGCCCAATTGCAGCCCAAACAGTGACCAGTGGCGAGTGAGGCGGCTCCTCAGCAAACCAGTGCGGGTTTCTTTGACTCCAATAGCGATAGTCCTGCTTTTTCACCGATCCATGTTGATGAAAGTGCGCCTCGTCCGAAAACATAACGTTGTCCAGGAAATGAGAATTCTCCAGAAGATCCAGCATTGTGATAGCGTGCTCCACTCGCTTGTCTCGATCGATTTGTTTGAGCTCTTGATGCACTTGAAGCTTGTAGGGATGAAAAGCAGCTTCTTTGAGAATTCTTCTGATTGATGTTGGCGACGGCATCCCCTCAACATTTCCAGCCCACCGAATGCGGATTTGCCTGGAAGAATTCGACCACCTCAGCTGATTTTTCTTCAGTTCGAACCCATGGGTGAAACCACTGGAAGAATTGCCAACCAACCAAGGACTAGCAGCAGCAAGGCTCACATCCCTGCTCAAAAGCCTACGAAGGAGGCCGGACAGACTGCATCAGTACGAGCAGACAATCAAGGACCAGCTCAAGGCCGGCGTGATTGAGGCGGTCACTGACCCATCAGTGGTGCGAGGTCCACTGCACTACCTGCCCCATCAGGAGGTGTTCAAAGAGGGCAAAAACACCCCCGAATTGAGGATAGTCTACGACGCCTCATCCAACACTGAACAACTGCCTCCACAAAGGCCCCCTCCTTCTGAATGACCTCTGCGGAGTGCTACTGTGGTTCAGGATCCCCCCAATCGCCATCGTAATTGTAGTTATCCATATACAGTTCGTTGACGGCTATCTTCGAAAGAGAAGGTACAATCATGTAATTCAATACATGATGCTATTGAGATAAAAAGAAGCTATTAGCGAAAAATCTGTAACTTTCGAACTGAGTAACAGTCTTTTACGAAAAAACAAGATTGCTGATTTATGATGAACCAAAGGTTAAGCAACATGTTGTCAGGTCAAAACTGATTTGATTGATACCCAAACTTCCTGATCAAAATGATATTTTCCCCCCAGAGGGAGGATGGGCCGATCCCGGAGGTAGGTGCAATACCGGGCCGACCCGCGGTCACGGTGGAGCAAGCCCCAACACCCAACCAGGTTCCAAAAATAGGTTAATCTCTAAAGACCCCAATTGGAGTCGTATCGGAGATTAAGCCGATAAGAACAGATACTACACTTTGATCTTAGCCAAA
Organism: Ditylenchus weischeri; assembly: GCA_029231635.1. NCBI lineage: Eukaryota > Metazoa > Nematoda > Chromadorea > Rhabditida > Anguinidae > Ditylenchus > Ditylenchus weischeri. The sequence continues at coordinate 57,154 of JAMRYI010000430.1, read as the reverse complement.
AGGCCGAGAAGCGATAATTGTTGGCGATATTTTGAGACTATATTCAAACAGGCGTTCGACAACTGGCTGGGTTTAACACTAAAGAGAGACAGTTAGAGAACACACTCTAATTCTTTGCTTTTCTTAAACTTTTTGAAACAATACAAAATGGCTAGGAATGGATGATCTCAAAGCTGAGGTAATAACCACTAATTCAGAATTACAAAGTACCCCTTGTATGCCAAGGAAAACACAGAGCATTTTTTCTAAAGCTCTTTGTTTTTCTTTATTCTATTTTTTTATACCAGCGTGTCGATATCATAAATTCTAATTTAGAGTCCAATTTGAGAGTCGGGTACCTAGAGCAGGAGTCAATGTTTTGTTTTTATTTTTTCTCCAAAATTTCACGGGCTGCGAGTCTAATTACTATGGGGCGGTTTTATATGTTTTTATATGTTTTATATATGTTTTGCTGACATGTTTTGAAGATATAAGCGCTTAAAAACAATTTTTAGCTTGGTTTAGAACCAAAACGAGCAGTTTTATGATTCATATATTTTTATATTTCGCCTTTTTGGTCCATGTTTTTTTGTTCATCCATATTTTCACTTTTCAGTCCATATTTCTGTCCATATTTTGACTTTTTTGTTTAGGAAGATGCCAAAAGCTATCAAATCTCGTTCAGGTTTACTAAAAGAATGGATCTCGAAGCACCCAGATGGAATAAATACTGTTGTCGGCAAAGAGTTGTAAAGTGTAGCTGTAAGTTGTAAAAGTTGTAAGAGTTGTAAGCAAATACAGATCGTTTTCAGAAGGACAAGAAAAGACAATCGTTTCTAACCGATGCAATCGTGGATTCAAGTCGTGATCAATTTTCGGAGGACCTATGCAAAGCACTCGTTGGAGCTAACATTCCGTTCAAAAAGCTTAACAATTCGTCGCTTACTGAGTTTCTGTCTAAGTATTGCAAAAGGGAAATACCAAATGAATCAACACTACGGAAGAATTACTTGAAGGTTTGCTATTTGCAGGTACTATAAATTTTTCCTTTGTGTGTTTTACATTTTAGGACATCAATCGAATCAAGAAGGCTATCGGAGATTCTTATATTTGGGCAACCGTAGATGAAACGACTGACATTATGGGAAGATATGTAGCGAATTTCTTGGTCGGAAAGATGGATAGTGAAGGTATAAATTGTAGAACAATATATTTTAATCGTTATCTAGGTTTTCATCGACCACATCTTGTATCAGTGAAAATGCTTGAGAAGACAAACAACTCCACTATCGCACGCTTTGTGCTTGTTTTCTTTCTTGGTATTTTATTTTTTTAATTAGGGGAACTTATGCTTACAGGTGAAAAAGAAAACCGCTTGCTTCTATTAGTTACAGATGCTGCAAGGTATATGCTCAAAGCTGGAAGAGGACTCTCTGTATTTTATCCAAATATGCTTCATGTTACTTGCGTTTGTCAGGGTTTGCATCGAGTCGCAGAATTGATCCGTAATCTGTTTCCTGGGGTTGATCTTATTGCAAATACGAAAAAGGTTCAATGGTGGTTGAATTAACTACATTCATTTCACTTTTAGGTTTTTACCAAAGCGCCTTCACGAGTTGTGGTCTATAAAGAAATGTGCCAAGGGCTTCCTTTGCCGCCGATGCCAATTTTAACTCGATGGGGAACATTATTTTTCTCTTATAGATTTTTTCTCTTTTTCTCTTATGGATCAAATTGCTGCTTTTAAATATGCACCGCTCGTCTCTTGTGATGTTGAGAGGTCTTTTTCAGTTTACAAGAACATATTGGCAGAAAATAGGACAAGTTTTACTCCGGAAAATCTTGAAATGTATATTGTATGTAATTTTGAATCGTCTTAGTTTGTTATATGTTCTGAAAACTAATAAAAGATATGTTAGCTCCATATTTTGTGATTTTAAACCATATTTTGACGTTTCTGCTCCATATTTAAGCGTTTTTAGTCCATATTTAATGGTCATATTTCGTGTTTTTTAGTTCATATAAATCCGCCCCTTACTATTTACCCAAAACGCTTACTTGACTCGATCAACCTAGATTTGAGTATGCTGCTTGAGCACCTAAAAAACTTCATAATCAACCTGAAAATTTTTACACCGCAAAATCAAAATTACAAATTTGACGTGCTAAAACAATTTGAGTCTAAGAAAATATACACAACAAAGGAACCCCTTTTTTGGGTCTAATTGGGTTTAATACAGGGTTCTGAACTGGGTTGATTAATTAGAAAAGGTTGATTTTGCACCCTTTGATGAAAAATGCACCCTTTTTCGTGAAAATGTGTCACATTTTATGAGAATCTTTCCTGCCTTATATCCACACATGTTATATGTCTAAAAAACACAACTCGACATTAATAACTAGTTACTCATTATTTAAACCATAAATTTGAACAAAATATGGCACTTTTCCACAAAAAGGGGGGCACTTTTTTGCAATTTTCCCGTTTTGTCCAATTATTTCCAAGCAATTTTTACTATTTTACTTTAAAGTTTTTGGTCCCTTTCCACCACAGTACAGCCCTGAAAACCTTCAAAAATTGTATTTTTAGGTGGCCCAAAAACTCAATTTTTTATTGTCCAGAACTAGTGTTTCTAAATTTAGTGTGATAGTGAGAGCGACAGTGACATTGAAGTGTCACTGTCATTATTGAAAACACTAACCAGAACTCAAAAACAATGTCTTTTTGAACTCTTGAGATGATTTTAGGTCGATATAGGGTGTTTGGAAACGCTAAAAAATCGATTGTGGGTGGGGGGGAGGTGGGTGGTTGGCATATGCAAGTAGCTCCGATTTTTTTTTGTTATCTATACAGAGTGACACATAATACTTCCCCATTTTTTGAAAAACCTTATTTCTAATTTTAAAGTAAAATTTGTAATTCATTTTTATCGTTATTTTTAGTGAAAAGTGGCTGCGTTGTTTATCGAAAATGTTGATTTTCTTCTACGCAGCTCCCAGGTAGCTTAACCACGGTCATCGATTTTCCTGGAAAAATCGATTGGGCAAGGAACTACCTACCCAAATTTTTCAAAAATGGTGCAGTAATCTTGCGCCACCCTGTGCCCTTGCTGCATATATGTTCAATTTTGGAACCCATCGAAAACGTGCTGGTTTCTTACTATGTACTCCGATCTTGTCCTACAATAATTAGGGTTGTCGGAGGTAGTCATATTTCGAACCAAGGACTAGTTGCTGGGTTTGTGAGCACTTTTTCAAGAGGTTGTAAAATTCTCATTTTTAGCGTTTCAGACATTTTTTTGACCAGTTTTGTAGATTTTGCCTTTCTGTGCAAAACAGTTCAAGAAGAATGTCTAAAATGCTAAAATGAAGATTTTACAACCTCCTGAAAACATGCTCACAAACCCAGCATATAGTCGTCGGTTTGAAATAATACTACCCCTGACAACGCTAAAATAGGTGCGTCCACGGAAGAATGCTGCTGCAAAATGCTGCTGTACAACTAAAGTTTCAATCTATGCAAGGGCATCGGAGGCTATTCAGATCCCAGATGTCCAACTCAAGGATAGCTGAGTGGCTTGAAAAAATTTAGAAAAGTGAAAGGTGCATGAGTGGGATTGAACTTTCGCGGTTTTTGAAAACGTCAAATTTGCAATTTTTGAAGGGAGTGATTTTTTACCTGCATTGCAAACTTTTTACAGTCGAACCTGGATAACCCGACACCCCCTTAAATTCGTTCCCGCCTTGGGTTCGACATTTTTCTTACCTCAATTTTTAAAAACTTTTGTTTACTGTGATTTGCCAGTATATTCCAAAATATCTCAGGTATTCTGATTATGCAGGTCGTTTTTCCTAAATCTTTAATTTTTGCCATAAAAACCTGCTGACCTCGATAACCCGACATCCCCTTTTGAAAATCAGGTGTCGGGTTATCGAGGTCCGCGGGTCTTTATGGCAAAAATAAAAGATTTTGGAAAAACGGCTGGCGCAATAATAATTCCTGTGATATTTTGGAATAGACTGGCAAATCACATTTAGCAAAATTTTTCAAAAATCGAAGTAAAAAAGTGTCGGATCAAATGCGGGAACGAACTTAAGGGGGTGTCGGGTTATCCACGTTCGACTGTAACAAAATTAAGCAACTGCCACTCTTCAAAAAGGTATTCCAAGGCCGAGGTCCGGACCTTTCTCTTCTTTTGGAACTTAGTCTTGATTTCGATCCTCTACTAGTTCTAGAATCTTTCTAAATCTCAGAGTCGACCCAGACCTGTGTTCGACACTTTTTCTACCCGAATTTTTTAAGCCTCTTGCCGAATTTTTGTGGTCAGACTAGTCTGGTGTGAGAAAAGGTGCAAGAATTTAGTTTTACTGATATTTCTGGTGAAAGTTATTGTCATAAAGACGCGCCAATCTCGATATGAGTATGCGCTTTTTAAAAAATCAAGTGTGCTTATTTCTAGAGTCAAGCAAAGACTGGAAATTGGAGAAAATATTTTCAAAATTGAGGTAAAAGTGGTCGGATCCAGCTGAGCTTTTGACGGGGTGGACGTGCTATAACCAGACTCCACTATTCACTGATTTGTAATTTTGGTAGGCTCGGGGTTATCTTTTTTTCTGTGGCAAATTCACTTTTTTGGAGCAAATTTACCTTTTCTTGCAGAAGAGAAAAATTTGTTTCGTAAAAAAATAAATTTGCTACAGAAAAAGTATATCTGTCCCAAAGAAAGTAAATTTGATGCAAAGTGTATTTGCCAAAAAAATGAACCGGAAGCAATGCAGTGAACTGTTTTTTGAAACCCATCAAAAAGAATATCCACAACGTATTCGACACAACGTATTCAAGTCTTTCTACCGAACCAATCAAATCGCCTCCAACACATGTTTTGTGCCATATATGATCAAACAAGTGACGAAACACTGTGCCGTATCCTCAATCTTTGCGTCAATATTGAATGCATCTTTGTTTTAACAGTTTTCACTGCCTTTTTATTTCATCAATGTTATTTCTCACCCACATGCGCATTATTCCAGGAATGAATGAGACCGAGATGGTGCAGGCTACCGACGAATTCATCTGGAAATCCCTTGGATATTTTTTCGCAATTGTCCAGAAGAAAAGTTTTGCAGCTCCTTCATTCCTATATACTTTCACAAGGTGTCACAAGTATACTCACAAGGCTCCTAATAGAAAGTTAGCCTTTAGGGTAGAAATTAGTCTGATTTTCAAAAATTAAGTGTTGTGATAAAAGATCTGTGTGGTTAGAAACTTTGATGGGTTTTAAGTTTTGTGCGTATAAAAAACTTAGCTAATTTATTAACAGGTTCTCAAACTCATAACATTGAGTCATTTAGTAACTTTAAAAAAAAACCACGAATAATAAATAGCTACTGCACAAAAAAATTGTGAGGAAAATAGTTATTGACATCTTTATTAAAAATATTTAAAAATTTTATTGGGTAAAGTGTCGTACTGTAGAATTGCTAGTACAGTCAAACCTCGTTTATACGGCACCCCCAAAAGTTCGTTCCCGCCTTGGGTCCGACACTTTCTTTAGCTCAATTTTCGAAGTCTTTTGCTAAATGTGATTCGCCAGTCTAGTCCGAAATATCGCAAGGATTCTGTTTTTGCCGGTCGTTTTTCCAAAATTTTAAAATTTCGTCATAAAGACCCGCGAACGTCGGTTATCCGGTACCTGATTTTCAAAAAGGGTGCCGGATAACCGACGTCCGCGGGTCTTTATGGCGAAATTTAAAGATTTTGAAAAAACGAATGGCAAAATCAGAACAGGACTAGACTGGCGAATCACATTTAGCAAAAGAATTGAGCTAAAGTGTCGGAAAGAGAGAACGAACTTTTGAAGTGCCTCGAGGTTTGACTGTACTAGAATACAGTGACACTTTGCCAATAAATTTTTAAATATTTAAATTTTTGTAATAAGTAATCTTCACAGTTAACAACATACAGTTATTAACATGAACACCCTCTCATCGTGTCTTGTGACTGTAGAACTTCTCGTATATTAGTATGATATACTAGAAATTCTACAGTTATTTTACGTGAAATTGAGAAAACTGGAATCAAATAACAGGTGCGGGAATACTAACAAAGGACGCAATTTGTTGAAGCGTGCACACCATACTTTTTCAGCCGCCGCTGCCGCCGCTGCCGCCGCTGCCGCCGCTGCCGCCGCTGCCGCCGCCGCTCAATTTTTAATCTCCGCCGCTTTTCTTTTAGTTTTTTTGTTAATTGTTAAAAAAAATTTTCTATTAGTTTGAATTACATAATTTTCATAATAAAAGTCTGAAATTTTTTAAATAAAATAGTAAATGAGATTTTTTCACACGCCGCTAGCGTCGCCGCTGTTATTTTTTTCCCGCCGCTGCCGCTGTTTTTTTGGCAGCCCGCCGCTCGCCGCCGCCGCTGCCGCTCTTTTTTTTGCGTGTCCAAGTATGGTGCGCACCAATATTGTACAGGGTGCGCCAATTTTTTCGCACGTATTTGTTTTGGCCATAACTTTTTTGTTTTTCATGATTTTGACGTAATTTTTTTTTTAAAGAAAGCTGAGACTCTAGGCAACCAAACCGTACCAAACATTGACAAAAAAATTTATTTGAACACCACTTTGTGACAACAGTCAAAATAAACAACTATTTTCACTCATATTTCTGCTCAACTGATCTTCCGTTCACTTCTAGGCAGTATTCGAGGCGGCTTTGATATGCTCCCATTGCTCTGTTGATCATCTCACCAGGCAGCTCTGCAAACGCTTGTGTGATTCTTCTTCTGAGCTCGGCCATTGAAGTGATTGGAGTCGTGTAGACCTTGCTTTTCACCCATACCCAGAGAAAGAAGTCGCAAGGCGTCAAATCAGGCGAATAGGGCGGCCAGGCAAACGGAGCCGGTGAAGTCGGAGTTCCTCGGCCCATCCATCAAAGAGGGAATGTTTCGTCCAACCAATAGCGAACAGCTAGAGCCCAATGCGGAGGAGCACCGTCTTGCATAAAAATCAGATCTCGAGCACCTGAAATCAAAAAAGTCAACAAATTCGTATCGATACACGCACACCTCTAACTGCCGGATAGAATTGATTTTGAAGCAAACGCAAATAGCTAGATTCCTGTCACATTTTCCTCAAAGAAGAACGGTCCAATCACTCCTCTTCGCCCAATTGCAGCCCAAACAGTGACCAGTGGCGAGTGAGGCGGCTCCTCAGCAAACCAGTGCGGGTTTCTTTGACTCCAATAGCGATAGTCCTGCTTTTTCACCGATCCATGTTGATGAAAGTGCGCCTCGTCCGAAAACATAACGTTGTCCAGGAAATGAGAATTCTCCAGAAGATCCAGCATTGTGATAGCGTGCTCCACTCGCTTGTCTCGATCGATTTGTTTGAGCTCTTGATGCACTTGAAGCTTGTAGGGATGAAAAGCAGCTTCTTTGAGAATTCTTCTGATTGATGTTGGCGACGGCATCCCCTCAACATTTCCAGCCCACCGAATGCGGATTTGCCTGGAAGAATTCGACCACCTCAGCTGATTTCTCTTCAGTTCGAACCCACTAAACATGCTGTTGGTTACAAGAACTGTGCTGGTAACCAAACCTTATTGCCAGTCTTCTTCTTTCTATCAATACTTCCTTGGCTTTTAAATTTATAAAAAATTTAACGAAAATTTTTAATGGGTTGCAGATCAAGAATGAAGGCTACTGAATTGTTTGATAGGTTTCAAAGTTTGAATTTATCTTCCAATTTTTTAATTGTAGAACCTATCAAACAATTTTAGATTAATTATTATAAGTAATTTTTTGTCAAAGTGTCAAACGAAAAGACCCAAGTCTGAAAAATCCTAATGGAAAAGAGCAAAGGAGCAGAGAGCCGAGTCACTTCGATCAGGACTAGCAAGCAAGTCAGTATAGGATAACCCAAAGATCAGTCAAGATAATTTAAAATTAAAAAAATAAGGATTTTGTCAAGAAATGCTTTGACTGCAAATCTTGTGGCTTGTTCATCTAAAAATTAACACATCTGGTGGAGCTATAAAGGCAGTGATCGCGTATAAAAAAGACTATCTACTGCGGTGATCTATCTTTGATGAGCTTGGTATTGAATTAGTTAAATGAAAATTCGAAAAAAAATTTTTGGTCAATGCGGTATAAGAATTTAAAGAATATTATGTGAAAATGTAAGAAGTAATGTTAATTTTCGATACAGATGCTATGGTTTGATTAAATTTTTAATGTAATTTAGAATTTTCGGCTTCTGGAGGTGGATACCCGTGAGGTTGGATAAATAACCCGGGTTACGAAAGAATGGGGTAGTTAATAAAGGTTAATTGGGGGGTGGTGCACTGTTTTTCGAGCTCCAAATAGAGAAAGGAAAGCAAAATGCACAATCAATTAGTTCCTGAACTGATTTGATTCATTTATTTTTAATTAGAAATGATTCTTCCCAAAACAATTCGTGCCAGAACATATATGTTCTCATTTGAATTTGTTTCCTAATAGATTGTTTCCAAAATATTTTGTATCCTTTTCGAGGTGTGCCAAGGTTGGAGCGCATTTTTAAATTTTTCAAAAATAGCGTTTAAACATCTCCTAGGTAATTCTCATACGCTGAAAACGATAAAAAAAAAGTTGTTTCCTGATATTTTCTGAGCTAAAAAGTTGATTTTTTTTTAAATTTTTGACCAAATTTTGACTTTTTGCCTTGTGTTCTACCACGTTTCGGTCACTGGAGCTTTTCAAAAAGAGTCTCTATATGTATTTTATAATCAAGAGTTCTTCTCGGAATTATGTCTAAGGTAAGTGAGTGCGCGCATCTCTAACTCTCAAGCCCCCTGCGCCTCGAAGGGGGCGCAGGGGGGCTTGAGAGACTTATAGAAATAGAAACTTATGAACTTATGGAAAAGTAAATATTGTAAGCGATAGTTTTCAAATATCTATCCGACTTCAACCTCAAAATTGATGGATATGAATGGAAACCGGTGTCTACTGCTATCTTTTCTTCCTCTGACTACCAAGAATTTGTGGTATTGAGTCTTCAAGCGTTGAATATCGAAGAAGGGAGCACAGGAAGAAGAAAATAAAGGAAAAAACATAATCGGATCTCTTTTCATCCTCAAAACATGTTGTGAATGTGTCCATATTTATGAGTTTATAGCAAAACCTCAATAAATAAAAATTTTTATGCCAGCCTGTGCTCCCCCCTAGCGTGTGTTTCAGGCATGGAGAGAATTACGCGCCGAAGTTTATTTCGATATTATACCAGGATAAAAAATTCTAACATCGGATTCGTGCTCAGCATGATCGATTTGCATGTACCGTATTTCTTCTAATAGAACGACGTGTCAAAAAAAAGTCGAAAATGTCGGTTTATTTTCCTATCACCCACTAGGGTGTCGTTGTATTGGAGACTGTCGCTTTATTCTGTCAATTTCTTTTTACCTTTACCCAATTCACAAAGATCAGCAATTTGAGATCAAAAATTTATGATAAAGTAACATCGATTAACAAAGATTTTAATTAGTAGTCTTTTTAAGCAAATTAAAAGCCCAATCGTTGTAAAATTATGGATTTATTGAAATGCTGTGCTTAAGTGACAATGCTGTGTTTATGTGACAATGCCGGATTTAATTAACAATCAATAACGCAATTATCAAAATTCTTGTCTAGATCCACGAACGTGAGCTTTCTTCCACCATCAACCAGTCTTTTCTTTGCCTTTCCGATCGGAGACGATTCACCATAACTCACAATAAATTAACTGGCATTGTTATTGGAAACGCTTTTTGTATGCTTGACAACCTTCAACTTGAATTCGTTTGAGTACGACTTCCTGTTCCTTGGATTGCGTGCTTCGATTTCATCTTCAACGTCCGAGAGGTGAATGAGTAGATCGGTCATTTTTACTAAAATAAAAAGATATTTAACTTAATTTTTGTGCGACTGTGAATGGAGTACAAGTGAAAAGCCGATAATGAGCATACGAATTCTAAACAAATATAAATGGCGTAAAATTGAAATTAAAATTTTAAAACATCTTTTTTCGCGAAATTGTCGCTGAAACGAATCAAGCACTGGAAAAAATCGGGTTTTGGGGTGTCTCTCTATTAGGAACTATCGTTCTATTAAAAGAAATGCAGTAAACACTTTTTTAAATTTATCAGGTTGTCGAAAAAGTACTGCAAAAAAGTACTGGATTGTAAACTGCAACCAAACATTTATATTTAAAAACTGCAGAGACTTTTTGTTAGGTTAAAATTAATTTAAAAAATTAGAATGAAATTGCATCTTTTTAAAACAAGCGTCTGTTGTACAAGGTGGCGCATAAAAACGCGGGCACCTAGAAAAATTTGCGTGACACATCAATTTCACCAGGAAAATCGATGACAGTAGTTAAGCTACTAGGAGCTACCTGCTTGGATCTTCATCACAGCCCGCCATTTGTGGAGGTTTCCGAGGGCTCGCCACCCAAAAATCGAAAACCGACCGGGCAAGGGGTTACATACTTCAATTTTTGAAGGTGGCCGAATTTTTTCACGCCACCCTGTATTTCAATTACAGTTTTCATTAGGAACCCATCAGATAGCGATGACCATATTGGGTTGCTTGTAGGGGCTCCGGGGTAAGGTCGTCAAGGGTAGTATTAAAACGATTTGCCGACAAGTTGCTGGGTTTGACAGCACTTTCTCAACAGGCTATAAAATCTTCATTTTTGGCATCTCAGTTTGAACTGTTTTGTAACTACAGTCGAACCTCGATAGTAGATACCCCCTCGGGACCGGGCTAGGGGGTATCTACTATCGAGGGGTATCTATTATCGGGGGTATCTACCGGGGTACTATCGAGAGGCAGACAACCAAATTTTGGGTCAGAAGTATCCATTATCTAGGGTAAAGTGGAATCGGTTTAAATGCTAACCCAACAGTGATACTTTATTCAACTAACGAAGAATAACAACTGCGATTAAACAAGAATTAGGTTAGCGGCTTGAAGAAATCACTGAGAGAGCTCTGCTTCCTTTTCTTTTGACCATCCTGCCAGAAAGCTTCATCCAAGGCGTCGCTCTGACGGAGGAGCTCGGGATTCGCAAAATTGTTTTCTACGTATTGACGGACCAATCGCAATGCACGCTGAGCCTCTAGACGAGTGATGGGCGCTTCTTCCATTTCAACGTCGCTGTCCACATCAATGTCCGCAGCGGATTGATTTCCTTCAGTCGTTAAAACGTCTTCAGCGAGCTCATCCAAAGACAGTACGCCGTCTATAATAACATGGAACAGATAGAAATATGCTCATGAAGTTATTGCACTTAAGGTTTTACAGACTTACCCGTTGCCAAATCACTGTCCAAATTCAGATAGTTAGCGAGTTCTACTCCATCACCGATTTTCCTTGCAAACGCAGACCATTCCAAAGCTCAAGCAATTCATCATCGAGTTCGTATTCCGCCAACATTTCATCATCGAGTTCGGGCTCCGCAATCAATTCGCCAAGATCTGGATCATACAGCAATTCATCGAGATCGGGATCCAGCATAAAGTTGTCACCACCATGGAGTACGGACTCTTGAACGACCTAGAAAATTTACGCATTTAACTAATCCACAATTATAAAATTTAATTCTTACAAAAGACGCCTTCCTGAAACAATTCCGTACGGTTTCCGGCTTCACATCTCCCCAAGCACGTCTCAACAAATGCAGCGCGTTTAGCAAATTGAAACGGAAATCTTGCTTGTTGTCAATGGCCTTGATTCGTTCTCGAAGGAGGTAACGCCTGTATTGCACTTTTAGGTTTTGAATGATGCCCTGATCCATAGGCTGAAATATATTCGTCAAATAAAGCTAATCATAACTTATTCAATTCAGAATTTGCCTGAGACAACGCCGTCGTATTCGGCGGAAAGAACTTCACTTTGATACACTCCAGAGTAACATTCGGCGGGTGAGCAGAGCAATTATCAAGATAGAGCAAGACCTTTCTTCCATCTTTCTTTAACTTCCTGTCCCAAGCCTTTAGCCATCCTTCGAACAATTCCCTGAAAAAAACAAATTGAATAAACGTGTAATAAGAATCGAAAAACAACTAGGTAACCTGTCATCCACGCTTTCTTGTTTGCCTTATATTCCACTGGCACCATAGCATTTTGAAGCATCGAGGCTTTGCTGATCGACCGATAACGAGCAAGGGAATCTTCTCCGAACCGGACATATTGCCACCAACAAGCACTGTGACTCGCTCTTTGCTCTTCTTTCCGCCTGCACATTTCTCTTCTAAAATATTTTCAAATCATCAGATAAATCACATCTTTGCCAAACCTTGAAAAGCCATTGTTTTTAGGAAGCACTTTCCAGAATAAGCCTGTTTCATCGACGTTAAAGATGTCGTTCGGTGAGTAATCGACAAGAGAGGAACGCAGAACTTCTCCCTGCCATCGAGCCAGGGATTCCACATCAACTGCTCCAGCTTCACCTTGCTCCATTTTGAATCTGATACCATGCCGATGCTTAAATTTCTCCAACCAACCTCTGCTAGCTTTGAATTCGATGATATTGAGCTTGGATGCGAGAGTTCGGGCTTTTCCTGAAAAAGATATCAAGTGAAGGATTGATTGACAACGCAAAACCAATAATTCTCACCATCAAAATATCACCTCCAACAGGAACATTCTGAGCTCGGGTTTGCTTCAGCCATTGAACGAGTGCTTGCTCCAAATTTTCGTGCCTACCTGCTTTTAGCCGAGCCCTCTTTGCTTCTGTCCCACCGTCAATTGCTCCGAGAATTGCTGTCTTGTTTTGGATGATACTTTGCACTGATGCTTTCTTTAGCCCGAATTCTTCTGACAGCACTTTGTAGCTTTTGCCCTCGCTGAATCCTTCTATAATTGCCCTTTTCGTCGCCAAATCTATCTTTCTTTTTCTTTGCGAAGTATCCATCGGGTACCTGAATGAACTAACGAATTTAAATAATATCGCGAGATTTCGAGCCAAACATGCCAATTAAAAAAATAGGCACATCTGAACAAACAATTTCCAAAATTACACTTTGAAAAAGAGATGGCTTTCCATTTAGACTTGAGTGTTAGAGGTATCTATTATCGAGGGCAAAATAAAGGTCAGTGTAAGAGTCAGAGGGTATCTATTATCGAGGGGTATCTATTATAAGGGGTATCTACTATTGGGGGTATGATTTGCCTTATTATAAGTAAAACCAACCAAATATGCGCTAAGGGTATCTACTATCGAAGGGTATCTATTATCGGGGGTATCTACTATCGAGGTTCGACTGTATTTTGTAGATTTTGCTATTCTGCGCATAACAGTTCAAAAAAAATGTCTGAAATGCCAAAAATGAAGATTTTGAAGAAGTGCTTTTAAACCCAGCATTGAGTCGGCAAGTCATTTTAATACTACTTTTGCCAACCCTATTCTCTAGTAACCAGGAAACATTTGATTCGAACCCAAAAATTCCTTTCTTTCAGCAAATATTTGAAATATCGTATAATCACTATTAAAGGTCCTGAGGGCTTTATTTTCAATTCTAAAAAAATTTGGGTCGATTTTGAGATTTTGGGTGCTCATCCAATGTTTGAAAAGTGGAGTTAGGTAAACTCTTTCCAATCGAGAAAACGCAAATAACAGATTTGCAATATTATTTTTCTGGGCTGAGATATAGGTCATGGACGGGGTCCTTTATTAGCGAGGTGTTTTTAATATAGAATATACGGTATTTTAAATCTGTCAGCGATTGTTTAATTGAAAAAACATTTTTGTGTGTAAATCGACCCTGCTGAACATGAGTCCGGTGTTAAAATTCAGTTTTTGCCTAGCCGGGACGTCAAAGTAAATGTTTTTCGTAGAATTTTTCTGGCCGTGTTCATAGCTAATTTATTCATAAAAACAAGGCTTGTTCGATTAGCTATAAGCTAAAGCAGAAAAAAGATTAAATAGCAGCTCATGACTCGCTGGATTTTCACCGTCTCCTTTTAACCACTGAGGTGTCCAGCAAAATTGGTCTGGATGTAAATATTCTCTTGAATATCCCTCTATGTGTGGTTGGAAAGGCAGAAAGACAAGACAGGAGTTCCATAAGCGGGCACTACTGTTCTCTGCCATAATCGATGTGTGCATGCTAGTGTGTCCCCATTACCCACTGGCTGGTGTTGCCTTGTGGCCACTAGAGCGGCTCTATCTAGCCTTTGGCCAGACCTATATATGTCTCTGGGTGCGGCTGTTGTGTATGCCTCCCAAAAGTTTAAGGCAACCCATTGTTTTATGTTGCACTTGAGTTTCTTGTTGTTTTGTTGACTCTTTCTCTTTGTTTGTTTTATCGAATTGTCCTTTTGTAAATTTCAATTTTTTGGAATATTTCTTAACTTTTTTGGTAAAAAAAGAGGCGGAGTACATATGTGACACCTTTTTTTCATGTGACACTTTATTGGACATCTTGACCGAATTATACGAAAAAAAATTCATACTTTTACTCGATATTTCCATATTCCTGCTCCACGCTTTGTCCTTGAACATCACTGCATTTTTGCACTCTAGCTACGCTTAGTAAATTTTTTGCCTCGTTTTGCTTTTACTTTATTCGTCTATCTATGTAAAAAAGACAAACACCATACCTAATTTCGATAGCCGTTTAAAAAACGTGTACACTATTTAAGTATTTGCAGGCAAAAGTTCTTTTTACCAAGTCCTCCCAAAAGTGAGTTTTGACCACTTTTTGAGCTTCTGGTCTGGTCCTTATTAGGCTAGAAAAGATGTTTTTAGGGTAGCGGACAAAAAAAAACAAAATTTTTGACCAAAATTTTGATTTTTTGCTTCGGGGACTTAGGCAAACCACCATAAATAGCGGTATTCTACAATGTTTTGCTCAGTGGAACTGGGAAAAAGACTCTCTAAATGCATTTTTAATCAAAAGTCTTGCCCGGAATCATGTCTAAGGTAAGTGAGTGCGCGCGTCTCTAACCAACCAAGCCCCCTGCGCCAGGCAGGCAGTGAGGCAAACCGTGATGCGCATCTTTTCATGACCTGTTGCGACGACCGTGACCTGAAAGAGAATATTAAAACGATTCAACCAACCAATCTGTTCAATCTTAAATCTTTTGCTCCAATCGTGTCAATGCATGTGTTGTCCGGACAGTCGAACCACACCGCCATTTCATCCATGGCGTAGACTTGGGTGAAACTGACTTGCTTCCTTCTTTCCGCGACATGGACGACAAACTTCGCAACGGCTTCAGCATATTTCTCCGGTGGCTTTTGGGCAGTTGTTGTGACGCGGCGCGGAACGAACTTGTGACGATTCATGAACTTTTGTCGCCATCCATCGGAAATCTGAAAATATAGTAGTTCAATTTGTCACAAATATTCCAAGAATTTACCTTCGTGTCATTTTCACGAAAAAGTTCAGCGGCCTTGTTCTTGATGATGCAGTTCGACATTGGCTGCTTGTTCTCTTTTTTTTCCTCGAACCCACTCTACCCATGGTTACTTTTAGAGCATTTACGGTAAATCTGGGTCTTCAGCTCTAGAGGTCCACAAAAATATTACAACTGACACTCCAAAGTTCAGTTTAGTCCAGTTCAGATTTCTTTTTTTTTTCCGGATAGCGTATTTACTGATCCCCTCAGGCATAAACTGACTTGGATTGCTCAGAATCCCACCCCGAAGTGGCCAGAAGCCCCTGAAAGTTGGTTTTTTGTGGGTTTACTAATTGGGCGGGGTGATTTTTTTGCGAAAAAGCGATCGGGTAGATCAGATTTCAAGGGTTTTAGTGGGTTTGTGTGGTTCAGGTTGGAATTCTGAGCGATTAAGCCCATCAGACTGGAATTCTGATCCGGCCAATCGCTTTTTTGCAAAAAGTGTATTCTCTTTAGTAAACCCCCCAAAAAACCAGTTATTTTTGGCTTTTGGCCACTTTGGAGTGGCATTTTGGGCCATCTGGTTTTGCCAGCCCCTGAAATTTTCACAAAATGCGAAGGATTTAATCAAAGTCGACCCTTGATGATTCGACACACTAAGACCGAACCCAAAAACTATTTTCTCATTCCGTGGTCAGCCTCCAAAGGTGGCGAATTATCGAGGGTCGACTATAGTCATAAGAAATTCACCAAGAAAAAGCTAACATTATTCGGTGCATTTCAATTAGTGCCACATTAAATTGGCTATTTTTTGCAAAGGTCTTTATAATTTGGTGTGTTCCTTGGTTTTAGTTCCTCCTTAGACCTTGCACCACATCTTTTTGTTGGTTTGAGACATTTTCCTTTCTCTCCAAAAAGACAATTTGGGCAGAGTGTGTTGAAGGAGGGCATGCCACAAGGGGCTAGCCAACCTATCCAAGTCATGGATTAGTTTTGCAACCAGTCGGCTTCTTTCCGCCTTTCACTCATTTCGAAACGGCTGCGGCGCCAGAGTAGTGCTAACAAAGCTACTGACTCGGCAAATGAGAAGTGCTAGAGGAAATGCTTTTACTTAACCCAATTGCTGCTTTCAGCCATTTAGATTTTGGGGTGGTCATTTTTGCGCATACGAATAATGTCTTTGACATTTTTAAAATTTTCGCTGTAGTGCGCAGAACAGATAAATTTATCTGAACCGATAAATTTAGCTATCAGATAAAATACCGGTCGATTTTATCTGATGGATAAAATCTATCTGCTCGAATTCTATATGTTCTTCGGAAAAATAAAAAAATGATTTTTTTGTAAAATATATATTAGAACATTTGGAAGAAAAATGTTTAATGGGTTTCCAGAATTGAATTTAGTATCTCCCAATTTATATTAGGACAAATCATTTGAATTTATCAAACTTTGATAGGTTTCCAAAATAAAATTGGGAGATACAGTCGACTCGCGATTTAACGTAATCCAGGGGACCGGTCAAAAAGTTACGTTAAATCGAGTTTACGTTAAATCGAGTTTACGTTACAGTCAAACCTACGATATAAGGCCAACCTGCTGAGTGGTTAAGGGTGGCCCTATATAGCGAGTGGTCTTATTTTGGGGTGACTTCACAAAAAAAAAATACGCATGCGACAAAAAACGCCAGAAGAAATGAAAAAACAAATCACGGTCCCAAGAATACGAAAAAATTTCTTTTCAGGACAAATTGAATTGAAATTTTTAGGACCATTTGGTTAATTTACGCTAAATTGAGAGGCCATTATGAGGGCGGGACCGGTCAAAAGTTACGTTAAATCGAGTTACGTTACATCGAGTCGATTGCACTAAATTAAATTTGGAAAACCTATCAAAGATTTTTATTCCAAATGTTCTAATATATATATCACAATGAAGCCCATTTTTTATTTTTCCGATGAATGTATAAGAATAAACCGGGAACGGCAGGGTCACTTCTGTGGTCAGAGCCAGGGGTGATTTGGCCTTTTTGTAAATAAAAAAGACATTTTTTGTCCTCAAGGCGATTTTTCCGTTAGGGCAAGTTTCCCTTTTCGGCAAATTGACTGAAAAGAGCTATTTGTCTGATATGTCACTAAGCTGAATAGCTGGATCCCTCGCTCTCGGTCAAAAGAAGGACCACATAAAGGCCGTAACTCATCGCTTCTCTGAAAAAAATGCAGTCATATGTTACGAAGGTGAATATTCACTGCAGAGATTTACCATCGTTACAATTATGATTGAATTTAAATTTTTGAGCAATCTGTTAAATTTAAAAAGAAAGGTAGTATTTAATTTTGCTTGTGGAATTTTGAACTTGAAACGTGGAATTTTGAATTTCGGCCGTAGATGTGCTGATTTATACTACACTCCGTTTCATATTTATAACGCCACCTATAATTTTGAAGTTTGAAGCTACAACAGTGATTTTTCGATGAAGTGGAGCCATTTTAAGATGCAATCTGTCAAAAAAAACACGTTTACGACAATAAAGAATGAATTTCGAAACCGCGGGAAATTTTTTACTGTAAAAACCGAAAAATGGGTGTGTCCAGAACGCTGAATTACTTGGAAAATTCGATTCTTCATGCTTTCGGCCAGCTTTTCTAACATCGCAAATTCGATACCGAACCACTCACCAAGAATAGCACTCTTTAGCTCCACTGTTGCGAATTGACGATTCTCGGCATAGAGACGACGCATGATGGTCCCTAAAGGTTTTCGACTGGATTCAAATCAGTCGAGCAGGCTGGCCAAGGCCAAACATTGATCCCTTCGGAGTTAAACCACGCAGTTGTTTCTCGGCTTTTGAAGGCGTTGTCCTGTTGGTAAATGAATGGAATGCGATGACCAAAGCAAACCCAAGGAAGCAATTTGTCGCGGAGAATCTGTAAAAACATAAATAGGTATGAAAAAACACTAAAACCCAACCAACCTCAACATACTCAGCACGTTCATTCTTGAGAAAGTGAGAACAACCTTTCCATAGTGAGTGAATGCGGCCCACACCATGGCACTTCCACATCACCGAAATTACGTCTTGAAAAGTAGCGAGGCTCTTTGCGCAGGTCTCTCCAGTATCCAGTGAAGCTGTCCGGTCTATCCAAATTGAATTTCTTTTCATCCGAGAAAATCACCTAAATCTTCTAATAATAACCCAAAATTGATTCACCAGATACTCACGTTTTTCCAATCCCGATCAAGGCGCCTTGGCCATCTTCTCACGAACGGATTTCCGCTGAATAGCCCTCCAGACGGTAGTTTTTGACACCTCCAACCCGAGATCCTTGATGATGACATTGACAGATGAAGAAGAATTCGAAGCCCCCTTGCCACTTTGACGCTCATCTCGCTTGAAAAGCTTTCTTTTTCGTCCCTTTCGCTTCTTCTTGCCATAACGCGTTGGATTTTGCCACGATCTGCCCTTTCTCGAACTCCGAAAGCTTTGTTCCTTGAGACATTTTCTAAAAAAACCGAATAAGCGATGCACGAGAAACAAAAAAAGCAATGAAACAGCAGAAAAATGCTCAACGTCGTAAATGGCGTTATAAATATGAAACGGTCATTTTTTGGTTTTTACAGTAAAAAAATTTCCCGCGATTTCAAACTTCAAAATTATGGGTGGCGTTTTAAATATAAACGGAGTGTACAATCGCTTAAAATCATGTTCAAAATTAGAATCATTTTTCTCCGATGACTTCTCTTCGGCTCTTTTTGGCCCGTTCGCCTAAAATCTCAAATAAATATCAGTATTTGCGACACAACACAATTAAGCAAAACCTTTCGAACAACAAACTTGTCCATTGGTCCGACGAATGACTCCTTTACGGGCTGTTTCTCCATAAATCCACCCGTGTTGAGAAAGTAATTTGTACCGGCTGCGAAGAAACAGGAAGCTTGAGTGAGCACTTCCTCCATTCGATCAGCTACCCGACCTTGCTTGTCCAACACTTTCTTCTGCAATTTGACGAGATCATCCGCTTCGCGTTTGATTCGCTTCGAAGGAGTAGGCGTATCGAGGATGGAAAACTTGCGCTTGCCACCTTTCTTATCACTGTCGACTGCGTCCTAAATGAAGGAATGCTAAGCCTAAGCTCAGATAACAAGACTGTAATCGTTAGGTAACTTGCATAGTGACACTTGATTCCTTCCCTTCTGGGATTCCACTGAAGGCCGGCGAGTCCTCATTGAATCTTTCCTCCGGCAACGGCTTTCCGCCACCCGTGCCACTCGCATGCCTAAGCAGTGGCAACTTAACCAATTCCAATAAAACCAAAAAAAACTGCCCACTTCTTTTTATTTGCATTCTCCTCCTTAGCCTTGATTTTGAGATACATCCAGTGCTTCTTCACTTGATCGCGGCCGAAGCTGAGTTGTTTGTCGACAAAAGCCTTGTTGAGCTTTGAAGTCACATCCTCCCACGTCTTGTTCGATTTCGATTGAACCTCAGCCGAGAGGGATGACGGAAACAGTACAGCAAACATCTCGGTTACCAAGGTTGACAGCTTTGCAGAAACATCCGGGCTGAAACGGCTTCTTTCCACCACCAAATTTGCATCCATAACGAAGAGCGCTTCTAAAACGTTTACATTAGAGAATTGAATTTTTCCTAACAAACCACAGTAGAAGCAAGAAAACTATTATGACAGGAAGAAAGAGCGTTAAAAGTTGGCCTAGGAACGTTAATATAAAAAAATAGACCGAAGCGGTAAAAAGATGACGAAAATTGGGTTGCAAGTTGAGTCTAAATAAATTTAGACAGCCCCCCACCGCCCCACTTTTTTATTGGGAAAAATTTGAGTTTAGTCCCTATATTGACTACGAAAAGGGGAGTTTGGACTCCATTTTGACTACGAAAAGTAGGCTCTAAAAAAAGTAGAGTCTAAACTTTAGAGTCCAATTATATTGACTACCGAAATTCTAAATATTTAGTGACTAAATAAGGCTTAAATAAGGTCAAAAATTTGAGTACGGATCTCATATAGGGCATATAGGGCCATAGGGCCATATCGGGTCATATAGGGCCGATACATTTGATCGGTATCTAAACTGACAGATTAATTTATCTGTACTGCACATCACGGCTAATTTTAGTATTCACAGGCCAAATGTAATCCTGTTTTTAAACTTTTATTTTTTAGTTACTTGTTCACCAGTTAAATGCATATATAAGTGGATTGTCTGCCTCCAAAAAACCAACCTATTCATACATTGCAGTGGAGCAATCAATATAATGCTGCTGCAACAGATCACACCACCCACCAGCTGTCTGCTATTGCTGGATTGAGTCAACAACCCACCAAATAAGGCCCCCTCCCTCCACCCTCAAATGCACAAATCCACCAACAGCAATTTGGTAGGTTTTTTTTGGTTTTTTGGCCACTTTCCAAAATTTTTGTTTTCAGGCAACTGACTGTTCTCAACTGGTGTCCAGGCTGGATGTTGGCCGCAAGGTCACAGTCAATGGTCATTTTGGAGGCATACTCAAGGTATTTTTCGCTTTTTATTTTTGAAAAACTCATATTTTTTTAGTACGTGGGCAAAGTGGTGGGCAGAGAAGGCATTTACTGTGGAGTGGAGCTGGACAACCCGATCGGAAAACACGACGGCACCTATCAAAGTGAGTAGGGTCGTTACACAGTTAACTCAATTTTGCAAAATTTTTTGACCTTATTTCTTGTTTTTATGGAATTTTTGAAAATCAGCTTGGGGGAAATTTTTAGAAATTTTTACCAAAAATTGTTTTTTCGTAAAAATGATAAAAAAAAAAGTGTATATAAACACTTTTTGAGACTTTTCGAGAAAAAAAAAATTTAAAAAAACAACGGAGGGGACCAAGGTATGTTTTTTTAGACCTGCGAACGAATATAGAGCCAAATAATAATGCATCAAACAAATTTTAAAATTGTTTAGATGTCGCCTATTTCGAGTGTCGGCCAAAACACGGCATTTTCGCGCCGACCTACAAAGTGCAGGTGGAGGAGGAGGGCAATTTGGACAAGCCTGTCTACGTCAATCACCACCATCCCTCCAATAACCGCAGGCCTAATGTAGGTGCTATACCATTAATGAAAAATTAATTCGAAAGTTATGGGAAAATTGTGTGTATTGAGTAGGTCTGACAACGGGATGGGAGCTAGTCCCCCAAACTATTTTTACAGTCGAGTCCTGCTATAGCGTTATCCCTCGGCCACTCACCCTCTCCCAGCGTGGCATTAGAATGGGGGTACACTTTGTAGGGTTTCTTTGTCGGTGGACCAATCTTTTAAGCCAAAAAGGTGGCATTATACTGCAGATGACGTTGTAATGGGGTTGGCGTTATAACGGGACTCCACTGTACAATTTTATTACAGTGCCCCGCAAACCCTTTTGTCGCCATTTTGCGGGTCTATCCAGAGGGATCTTGCCCGCAATTCACTTACTCGAAAAATATTTCATTTCGTCAACCCTAGTATAAAGTAAAAAATAACAAACTTTTTGAAAATTAAAAAAAACTGGAAGCTGACTGACTTTTAAAAAACACAAGTTCGTTCAAACTGATAAAAGTCGAACAAAATAATGTTCCGATGTGCGAATCGAACTCACGACCAGGGATGATTATGATGATTAATTTATGGTTAACTAAGCCTATTTTAGGCCTTAAGTAGGTCCGCGACAATTTGAATTAGACTTAGGCATATCTTAGGCTTAGGTAGGGTTGGGTGATGGAAATTTTCCGGAAAAAATTTCCGTTTTCGGCATTTCCCGTTTTTTGTGGCAAAATATTTTGGAGGTTTTGGCTTTTCGATGACATTTTTTTGGAATTTTTCTGTTTACAGAAAAAGTGGTCTGGGCAGGAGGGTGGGTATAAGCACCAGTAGGGTGAGCAGGCATGGCTGTATGGTAGGTGGGTATATCAGTAGGGTGGGTATAAGCACCAGTAGGGTGAGCAGGCATGGCTGTATGGTAGGTGGGTATATCAGTAGGGTGGGTATAAGCACCAGTAGGGTGAGCAGGCATGGCTGTATGGTAGGTGGGTATATCAGTAGGGTGGGTATAAGCACCAGTAGGGTGAGCAGGCATGGCTGTATGGTAGGTGGGTATATCAGTAGGGTGGGTATAAGCACCAGTAGGGTGAGCAGGCATGGCTGTATGGTAGGTGGGTATATCAGTAGGGTGGGTATAAGCACCAGTAGGGTGAGCAGGCATGGCTGTATGGTAGGTGGGTATATCAGTAGGGTGGGTATAAGCACCAGTAGGGTGAGCAGGCATGGCTGTATGGTAGGTGGGTATATCAGTAGGGTGGGTATAAGCACCAGTAGGGTGAGCAGGCATGGCTGTATGGTAGGTGGGTATATCAGTAGGGTGGGTATAAGCACCAGTAGGGTGAGCAGGCATGGCTGTATGGTAGGTGGGTATATCAGTAGGGTGGGTATAAGCACCAGTAGGGTGAGCAGGCATGGCTGTATGGTAGGTGGGTATATCAGTAGGGTGGGTATAAGCACCAGTAGGGTGAGCAGGCATGGCTGTATGGTAGGTGGGTATATCAGTAGGGTGGGTATAAGCACCAGTAGGGTGAGCAGGCATGGCTGTATGGTAGGTGGGTATATCAGTAGGGTGGGTATAAGCACCAGTAGGGTGAGCAGGGCAAGTAGCACCAGGGTGCCAGGTATAGTGTACCAGGTGAAAGTACCATGGTTCCGAGGGACAAGAAGCGGCCAGGTATAGTGTACCAGGGTGAAAGTACCATGGTTCCGAGGGACAGGTATAGTGCCAGGTAAAGTGGTGCCAGTGTACCATAGGTTCGAGGGACAAGAAGCGGCCAGGTATAGTGTACCAGGGTGAAAGTACCATGGTTCCGAGGGACAAGAAGCGGCCAGGTATAGTGTACCAGGGTGAAAGTACCATGGTTCCGAGGGACAAGAAGCGGCCAGGTATAGTGTGATTTTTGAAAAGAAAAAAATTTCAGCGGTTTTTGAGGGTCGAAATTTAGGTAGTTTCAGGGTGATTTATGGGTTGTTCAGGGGTGACTCAAGGGTCGACACATAATTAATTAAAAATCTTTTGTGAATTTTTTGTGTTTGCTGTTATCTGCGAAGCGGCTGACAGCTTTAGTTTGAGCTTTGGAACAAAGCTCTCTAGATACAGTTAGACGCGCAAAAGCGCGTTCTATACCCTTGAAAATTATTTTTTGATGTTCGAAACAGTTTTTTTATCATTCATTTACGTTGTTTTCTCCACTGTTCGGGGCCCCCCTAGTTTTTTTATCAGAAAGTAAGCCTAGAGTGTACAAAAGCCATTCAGAGTTGGTTTTCTGGGCGTTTACTGATGGAAGGTCAAGATTATTCGACCATTTATGGCTATTACAGTGTGTTTGCCCTGTATATCGAGAAATCTTATAGGCCTATTTAGGCCTAAGTCTAATTCAAATTGGCGCGGGCCTATTTCAGGCCGGTTGATGTATTTGAAAAAAAGGCCTAGTTAACCATAAATTATCATCCCTGCTCACGACCAAATTTTACCGGCTGGCCAGCTTACCACTAAGCTACCTAGGCTGTCATCATACCGCCTTGTTTCTCAATACTTATTTTTGGGTAGGTGTCCAACCAACCTTTTTTTAAACTTATGGAATGACTCAATAAACACTTTGAGTGTTGTTCCCACCTGCAGAAATAGCAAATAAAAATAAAACAAATAAAAAATAAAATTAACAGATGTTGTTTCAGAAGTTGATCAGCAAGTCAGCCATCCCCTCTCTAACCACCAACACCACCGCCCACAACAATCAGGGGGGGTATGGAGGTATGGATTGGAGCTTGATGTCTACAACCTCATCAAACACCTCCAATAACCCACTCATGGACCACTCCTTTGTAGGTGTTTTAGCTAAACTGGTTGGTTTATCAGACCCATCAATCTTGTGTCTCTTGAGGCCAATTGTTTGTGGGCAGATGCACATCCCATTTTCTTTTCAAAATGAGCTGAACAATGAAAGTGTGTGTATATATAAATAGAAAAAAGAAGAGAAAAAATAACTGCTTACACATTGATATAATTCATTGAAAATAGCCTAGTTTTTTTCCCCAAAAAAGCTTTTTCACACTTTATTGATTGCGTAGTTTTGCGATAACCCTGAATTTTGTTTTTTTGAAAGCTGGCTGATTCTCATGAGCTTTTGGTTGAAAATGCAACAAAAAACTTTGCAATTAACAGTGGTACAAACTCAGCCCTAAATAATGCTTTGGACTCGCATTCTACTAGGTTATCTAATACCGTAAGTCTCAAATTGTAGTGAATGTGTGGTTCGAAACTTCGATTCTTTTGAAAAATTTTTAGTAGGTTGCAGAATGAAAATGTACAATGAACAAACGTAACAAAATTGTTTGATGGGTTTCAATATCCATATTTTTCATCTAACATATGTATTCTGAAACCCATCAAGCAATTTTGGATCAGTTATCACAATTTAAACCCCATCAAAGTGCTGGGCCGCACAGTCTTCCACATGACAACCCAATATTTAAGGGACCATGTGCCCCGCCAATTCAAAAAAAATTCCCTAATCTTTGAGCTTCTGTATAAATTTTTCAACTTGGTTTCTAACAAAACGAAGCGTAGAATTTAATTTTAGGTGCTGTTTTTTTTAGAAAACAATTTAAAAAATCCGAACAGAAAATCAATGACTAGGTTAAATTTTTAAATTGGGGGTGGGGCACAATCGTGGACGTAGACGGGCATGGTCCTTTAAAAAATCAAATAAAGGGATGATTTATGACTTACCTAAAAAAGGCAAAATTTTGCGCGCACTGAACAGGTATCAAAAAATTTCCATGGGTTACAAAACGGCAGTTGACAAAAATTTGAAAAAATCAGCTGGGTGACCAATGCAGAGTTTACTCTACAATTGTCCACTATATTTAAAGGGTGTACGGCCAGTTAGCCACGGTTTTTATTTTAAAATACCCACCGTAAAAACTCTTGAATTATCGACCTTAGGTCAGTCCGAGTTAGGAAACAAAAATGTCTAGCTGCTAAGATAAAACTCAAGTAGGGTGATTGTCATTTATAATATCGACACTTCAACTATAGATTTTTTTTTGACAATCAAATTATCTTTTTTATTGAGCTTTGTGATTCCGGATTCCACAGGAAATTTCAAATATTGAGGGCATCAGAAACAAATACCTAAATAAATAGGTACCTTTATGGGAACAAATTAAATAAAACAAACGATGACTAACTGCAAACTAGAGTTGTCAAACGAGAATATTTTCGAGAATAAACCAGAAAAGCCAAGAGAAAAAGCGTCAACGTCTTAAAAAAATAGAGCGGAATCTTTTTAAATTTAGTTTAAATTTCGAAATCCCGCCATATGATAAATCATAAATTGGGCAAAGCTTTTTATTGCAGCTTTTTTTTCAGCTAAAAGGCTCTTTTACCGCCAAAATGGGTTTATTTTCTAAAATTACTAATTTTAAATTTGTGAAAAGTTTACCAAACACATCAAACAATTTTTACTAATTTTCAAAAATAAACCCACTTTAGCGCGATGTTAAGCCCTTCGCCGCGTCAGTTTCATAGGTCCTGTACTTACATTGCCCTGCGGTTTGACACCTTGATGGGTTTCAAATTTTTTTAACTGTTTTTAAATTTCGCCGTTCTGCGTATAGTAGTTCAAAAAAGAATTCTGAAATGCCAAAAATAAAGATTTTACAGCCTGTTAAAGAAGTGCTGACAAACCCAGCAACTAGTCAGCAAGTCGTTTTAACACTAACCTTGCCAACCCCATCGAAGAAAATTTTGTATTTTGCAACCTACCAAAGTTTTGCAAAATTTGTTATAGATACAAAACTCGAAACCCATTTAAATGTCAAACCACACAGTCATTTTAATGCAAGATTTATTACGCAGCCAGATAGCTCACAGAAAAAGATTTTCTGGCTATTTTCTACTCAATGCTAGTTTCTTCCACCCAAACTCACTAATTTTCAACCACTTGCAGATCTCATCGACTAGCTCGTCCTCCGGCCTTCTGCATGGCTATGGTGACATGACCGACTTGATGATGAACTCCAATACCACCTACATTGTTGAGAACTCGGACTGTTTGATGCTCAGCGATATTGAGATCAATGATACCAATGAGCTGAGACTGGACGAGGACGATGACGAAGAGGAGACCCATCAGCGAATCAATGCTAACAGGAATGCCAGAAACTTATTGGGTCAGTGCTTTTGATGCTCAATAAATGTTTTTACGACAAAAAAATTGCAGAGACAAGTCAGTCCAGGAGTGTAATTATGGACGGACCCACTCTCGACTCTGCTGCCTTTGGACTGCCTATAATCGGAGATTCGTCGGAGGAGGACGAGGAGTTGAGCACTCCTATGGTCGAGGTCATCAAGGATATTTGGAATGGAAGCAGCCCACAAGACCTTATAAACCACAACCACGTTCAGGATGACAACAGAAGGACAGATAAATCTGCGTGTCCAGTAAGTTTTTTGAAATATTAGAAAATAAAAGTACAGTGAAGTCTTGATGGCACTCTATCAATTCCTAGCTCGCATTCAAAAAATTTTACCCCTATATTCAGTTAATTTTGGCGAATGTGATTTTAAAAATGGTCAAAACATAGCACAAGGCCTTTCAAAACCCCCGAAAAAGTGCATTTTGAGTTTCAAAAAAAATTTTGCGGGAAACCCAAAAATACTCCAAATGTGACTAAAAAATATAAGTTCCAAATTTAAAATGGTCTCTAGTTTTCACACGTCCTCGATCCAGCAAAGATCTTCTCCCATTTTTAAGAGGAGATCCAGGGCTACATTTTGGTATATGACTTGTTTTTTAGAATATTTAGATTTTAGATTTTTTAGAATTCGCTATTTTCAATACGATTGAAGTTTCATGTGACTTTTTGCGTTGTATTCGAGGCTTGACTATAGAATCCCCCCCACGGGGAGTGATCAGGTGGAGGAGATAATATCATATTCGTGTTTTTCGACCCCGATTTCATGAGAAAGCCGCGTGTTTTTTTAGTTCTGAGAAAAAAAATTTTTTTCGATCCACAGGGGGGGTAGCAGGGTTTTTTAGTCGAAATTTGAAAAATTTTGAATTCGCGCCTTTTGAATTTTCAAGGGATTTGAGGCTGTATTGGGAGGGAATGGAATAAAAGGGGCCACTAATCACACAGGGGCCACTAACAAAAAGATGTTGAACATAGTTTTGAATACTGGGGCCTACCGCATAAATATACTCTGGTATGCATGCTTTTTCATGCATCCAGAGTCACTTTCGAGTGATTTGTGTCTAAGGTATGTGGGTGTGCGCATCTCAACTCCAAGCCCCCAAGCCCCCTGCGCCCCCGAAGAGAAGTACTCTTGATCAAAAAATGCATATAGAGGTTCTTTTTGCCACGGCCCAGTTGAAAAACATGGTAAGACAGTCTAGTGATACACATATTTAGTTTTTTAATGTTTTGCCATAAAAGTGGCCCCCTTTTTATTCCCTTCCCCTCCCAATACATGCCTAAATCCATTGAAAATTCAAAAGGCGCGAATTCAAAATTTTTCAAATTTCGACTAAAAAACCATGATACCCCCTCTGTGGTTCGAAAAAATTTTTTTTCTCAGAACTAAAAAAACACGCGGCTTTCTCATGAAATCGGGGTCGAAAAACACGAATATGATATTATCTCCTCCACCTGATCACTCCCGTGGGGTGGATTCTATAGTGCAACCGTATTTGACGTAAAGTCTGCAATGGCTTAATGAACAAAAGTTCATTAAGCCATTCGGGTACTTCGTTTGACCTGTACTCCAATTTTTATAGGAAAAGTTGAAAAGAAGATACCTATGGGTTAAAGTGTCTTTAAGGTGGGGGCGCAGTGATCACGGTGGTTAGGGTCATTTTGATCATCTTGCACTCAGTAGCTTATAATAATTTTAATCAGGTGTTATTAAGTTAATTTGATTAACGGCAATTTAATACTTAGCTTCAGGGAGCTTATTTGTAGGATACAAGTCTGAGAACATAGCTTAACCCTTAAAAAACCCTTTAAAACAATGAGGGGGACCAAGGCACATTTACAAAAAAATATTGATTTTCTTTGCTACATTTTTTTTAAATTTTTTTTTTCATTACAGTCAACTCTCCATTTAACGAACCCTTGTGGACCGACAGAAATGTTCGTTAAATCGAGAGTTTCGTTAAATCGAGGGTTCGTTAGGGTTCGAAAGTTGGTGTACTATTTTTATTGTAATGTTCGTTAAATCAAAAGTTGACTGTGTTCGCTTAACAACGCTGAATCAATAAAACTTCATTGCATCAACAATAACAACACACTTCGCAAACAATGTTCGAGAATTAGATTCGAAGAAATCGGTTATTCTACATTGCTTCATTTTCTTTTGACGATCTCTGTAAAAGGCATCATCTAAGGCATCACTGAGACGAAGCACAGAAGGATCACAAAAGTTTTCTTCAACATATTGCTGGACAATCAGGAAGGCACGATGGGCATCGAGACGAGATATTGGCGGTTTTCCCACTTCTATTTCTTCGAAATCCACTTCTTCGTCGCCAGGGCCTTCCGTTCTCGAGACATCTTCTACGATTTCAGCCAGCGAAAGAGTAGCACCTTGAAAATAATTAACTAGTGAAAAAAAAGAATGTGTAATTGATAATTACATGTAAGCACCAAATCATCCACAGCAATGAAGTTGGACACCGTCGCTTCATGAATATCACCTTATAGCTGCTGAAGTTCTGTCCAAGCATCGATCAACTCATCCATGACGTCCTTGTCGACAAGACATTGTTCTTCGTAAACAGTAAACAAAAACAGGAAAATTAGTGTTGTTAAACAAAACACGTAAAAAATTGAAAGTTTCCTGTTAAATCGAGAGTGATTTTTGAATTCCTTCGTTCTTTCGACGCTTTTGTTAAATCGAAAGTCGCCGTTGTACTCAGTTAGAGAATGAAACCAAACAAATGAGAACAAACAAAAAGCAGAGAGAAGTGAAAGAAAATAAAATGACAAGCTAAATTTTGAATGAAAAACTGTGCCACAGGCGAAAATTTCGGTAGCTGAACAGTTTTTTCCTAAAATTCGGCGCCAATTCGAAATAAAGGACAAATAAAGGACACTGAGTAGAGCTGTATAATTACCCGGGTAATTAAGATTCGGGTAATTACCCGGGTAATTACCTGGGTAATTACCCAGAATTATCCGAAACACGGGTAATTGTAAAAGAATACCAGAAATACTTCTCTGCCATCACAGTAGTCTACTGGACTACTGTATTACGACTACCAAGCAAATTTTTGATTTACAGAAGTGGTGAAAAATTATACTGCAAAATTTAATGCAACAGTTCTCAAACACAACAATTTAATGCAATAAACAATTTTTTGAGTGTGGAATAACACGAGAAGATAACAACATCGTTTGCGTGGAATAATCGGAAAATAATACTTCAATCAAGGTTAAAGCTCATAACTGCTAATTCCTTCTTCTAAAAGTAAATCTTACAATGCTAAAATATACCTTCAGATGCTTTTGCATCCTACCTGCATTGTTGGTGTAGCGCGCATTGCAGAATTTGCAGTAGCCAACAACGATGTTTCCTCCTTTCGAGTCTTTTTCATCTCCTCTGTCAAAGAAGTTCCGACACCGGGACAGCAATTTTACCATTGAGTTGCCTAAGACCAATTTGTTTGAAACTAGATAGAAGAGTTTCCAAACACAAAGAAATCTGAAAGGACGAAACATTCTTACACGAAATTTACTTATAGACAATATAATAACATGGCGCACATTTAAATTCTTTTTAATTTGGTATTTTATAATTACCCGATTTTCATATAGCGGGTAATTCGCGTGGGTAATTACGGGTAATTACCCGGTAATTACCCGGGGTAATTACCCATTGTACAGCCCTAACACTGAGCCAAATAAAGGACAAATCTTTATTTAAAGAACATTCAAATTTCTAAAGATTTGGGGTCACAAATAAAGGACAAATCCTTAAATAAAGTACAAACAAGAGCCCTGTCTTAAACGTAATTTTAATTTTTTTTTTCAAATCTTGGTCTTGACGGTAAATTTTTACTCTAGCAAGATCAACTTTTTTATTTTCAGAGCCCAATCAACAACAACAATGCTGTTGAGCAGCACCCTAAAACACCTACAGCAGCAACAAAAACCAAAACTAGCAACATCACTACAACTACAGCTGGAGTCAAAAAGAAACCCGATCTCACAACACCACTCCTAGCTCCAAGTCCAGCGGCGGCCACTTCAAAGCCAGTGACCAGCAGTAGCAATGAAGAGGGTATAGACCAGTCAGCTGCACCAACTTCTACAATAAAAAGAGCTCGGGTTTGTTCCTTTTGTTTGTTGCTAGCCAGCTTAAACTCAAAACTAGGGTGCAAGGAGAAGATCATTTGTGGAGTAGTTTTGCTCTTTTAATGTTTATGTAGTTGGCCGTCAAATAGGATCATAGAAAGGGGATGATGGTCTGATTGATGGATGGATTGATGGGTGTCTAACAAAACTTAATTTTTAAATGTTTTTTGTGTTTGTTCTATACTTGTTGCAATTAGTGGATTTTTTTTATTGAATATATCGAAATTCATAAATTTTTTGAGATTTCGGGTATTTTTGTGAAGGGAATGGACTAATATTAATGAATTTGATCTAAAGACTTTTTAACATGCGACTGGGAACCAGTGGCGACAAGATATTCCGGTTGGGCCATAGTCCTAGACCATCATTTGGCATAAACGCGACTACGTTTCTGCCCGGGAAGTAAAACCAATCGAAAGTCTCCAAATGTCCATGTTTTTTAGGCAAGTGATGGCTCATTTAATAGCCCAGAATATAGGGAGTCTCACAGTGAGAAAACTTGCTTAGAAATTGGTAAAAA
This sequence comes from Ditylenchus weischeri, assembly GCA_029231635.1. Classification (NCBI taxonomy): domain Eukaryota; kingdom Metazoa; phylum Nematoda; class Chromadorea; order Rhabditida; family Anguinidae; genus Ditylenchus; species Ditylenchus weischeri. The sequence goes on along the minus strand of JAMRYI010000430.1, from coordinate 25,866 downwards.
AGTGAGCGAGGCAAAGGCAAAATAAAAAAGTTATAAAAAGGATAGAATTTTGAATTGGCGCAAAAATCCCTAATGAAGACAAATTCACGTTTTGAAACCCCGTAAGCCTTAAATAGAAGTAACATACTTGAAGGTCGTGCTCTAAAAGGGCATCATCTCTTATGTTTTAAAACATTGGTATTGATGAAAAATCGGAATTAAAGTAGAGTATGTCATCAAAAAATATCCTTGACTCTATCCACCAAAACTACGTTATTGGGGTAGTATCGAAGGATTGCCACCCAGGGATACAACTAGCACTTCAATTAGTAGTACTTAAGAGGTGATATTGAAGTTGTAGCATCCAGTTAAAAAGTTAGTTGCACTTGGGTGCCTGAATGTATTTCTTGCAGCAAACATCATTTTTTCTTGACGAATAGTCCTAAAAAACTCCGAAATCGACACGATTGAAAAAATTTTGCAAAAAAATGAGCTGATTAAATAATTTTCCTGATAAATTTGGCATTCGGGATTTGACAAATTTCGGGATCCGGAATTTGGAAAATTATGGGGCGAGATTTCGGCACGGGATTCTTAGTCAAAATCGGGTAGGGCGGGATCGGGATCCCGCCCGATGCAGTCTCTAAAATTAAGATGGTAAGACTTTTTGATATTGACTTAAAGATTTCTTAGTAAATCGGAAAGCAAACCCTACTTAATTTTTTTTAATACTTGCCCACAAGGCATATTGGTTGTCTCCGAAATTTTATTAATTTGCCTGAATTTTTAGACGTCTGTCAGAGAAATGCAGCAGGTGAATAATGCGAAGCCCAAGGTGGTTAGGACACCGAAAGCTCCTTCCAAAAGCCAGGAAATTATGGACAAGATCAAGGCTAGCATTGAGGCGGACAAGCTGAGGGCCAAAAAAGAGCCTAAATCTAAGGTAGCTGCTGTTGTTGGCGACAATCCACAACCAGCTGCTTCTCAAATAAACAACGACAAGTGTCAAAAAGGTTGGTTCTGCAAACACTGCAAAAGATCATTGATAAAAATTCATGGGATAGACTAAGGTTGATTTTTTGTCCGGACAGATAAAAATTGGAGCTTTATCCAGGCAATTTTCCGGAAAACTTCTCAGTTGGACAAATCCGACAAAAGAACAAGTGAACACGCATACTATATTCGTTAACTGTATTTTTTTTCTGCATGCGATACAGGTAATTCCACAGTTATCAACGTACAGTTAACTTTAAAAACGGCGACATATGGGGGAATGGACTTGACAACCTTATAAGAAAATTATTGACGGGTTGCATAAAAAAATTTCATATATAAAAATTACAAAAAAAATTGATGGGTTTCACAATTAACTTTTTTGAAAGGGGCATACTTGCGCGTTTCAAAAATTTAAGGCAGGGACCAGCAAATTTTTCATTCGCTTTGCATCAAATCTGATATGGATGACCTTATACTTCTTTTAAAAGCTGAACAGAAAACTTAAAAAATCTTGATGAAAACGCATGTAAAAATTTTGCGAGAAAGAAAAGAACCGCTGGTCCCGCCTTTTCTCCGTGTAAGGCTCTGGTATTCCCCTTTAAAGAGGCATACCACCGCGTTACACGGGCAATTTCAAATTCGCAAAAGGCGGGGACCAGGTATATTCAAGCGAGAATTATTTTTATATGCAAATTTGTCATTTTGTTAAGAGCAATAAGTAATTAAAAACACAACGTGTGTAATAGTGTGATTAGTGTGATAACATGGCTAACTCAGTGGTAGCGTGCCGATGTAGTCCGAACGTTGTCGAGTTCGGTTGCAGCACCCCACATAGATTTTTATATAAAATGACAAATTTGTATGTAAAAATAATTCTTGTTTGAATATACCTGGTCCCCGCCTTTTGCGAACTTGAAATTGCCCGTGTAACGCGCTGGTATACCCCTTTAAGGGAAAATTTGGTTTGTGAAACCCATCAAATTTGTTTTGTAATTTTCATATATTTCCGTCAATAATTTTTTCACAAATTGTCGTGTCGCTCTCGTAATGCCACCACCCCTGAATTTTCTGCGATACTAAAATATAAATGAATCCTGAGAATCTCACCGAAAAAATTCTGAAAGCTTAGATATGAACATTTTGAGTAGATCACCAAGAAAATTCACACCACTCACTAGATTTTGAATTTATCTCAGCAATGAAACTTTATGTTGATCTGATCTCAACGGACTTTAGAAATGGATTCGTTCAAAATACAGTCGAGTCCCCGTAACCGCCACCCTTAACAGACCATAGGTGGGAACTAGGGTTGTGAAATGACCAGTAATTTAAAAATACGGTCATTTGACGATTAAATGACAACAAATGACCAAATTCCGGTCATTTAAGAAATTTACCCAAACAACATAAAAAGCACAAATACTTTTCGAGTAATTAGCTGCTAATTACTCGCAAGCCTGCAAAATACTCCTAACAAATACTATGAGAAAGTAGGGTTGGGCGATGGTTTTTTGAACCGGTTTTATTTAACCGGTCATTTAATACTTTTTAATCGTCAAGTAAATTTTGGTAAAAAATGTTTTTAATTTAGGTTTGATAGTTGGTCCGAATTTGTCAACTTTGGCAAATGCATATGAAAAGTTCCAAAGCTGAGATTCTTTCAAAAAAGATGCTTCCAACTCTCACTATACAGTTAACTCTCGCTACATAGTCAACTCTCACTATACAGTTAACTCTCGATATATAGTCAACTTCCAAACGTCAAAACTTCAAAAACGTCTGAATTTGGAAAATTTGAAAGCAAAAGTAATTGCAAAACAAAAATAAATGACTTATTGAAATTTTTGATTCAAAAGAAAACTGCGAAAAGCAACAAGTTTTCGTTTCAAGATGAAAAATTCAAAACTGGGGTTGGGTGATGGAAATTTTCCGGAAAATATTGTTATATTTTCCGGTCAAAAAAAAAATTGGAAAATATCTTTTACCTTTGTTTTGTTTAGATGTCCAAGCAAAAAAGCAAAATACTTGCAAAGTCAAAATTCTGACACCGGATTCAAGTTCAGCATGGTTGATTTACTTAAGAAACTGCTCTTTGAATTGAATTCCGAGGTCACTAACAATTTTCAAATACCCTTCAAGACAACAAGAATTTAAACTTGGAAATTTTTTGAAAAAAATTCAATGTTTGAATGTTTGTTGTCTTGAGAATAATTCTATATTTGACAGTGACTTTTCTACTAAAAAGCAGTTTGTCATTCAAGTAAATGAATCATTCTGAACCTGAATCCGGTGTCAGAATTTTGATTTATTTTACGCCAAACTGTCTTTAGTATTTTTAATATTAAGTATTAAAAAAAGTATTTCTTCGGAAGTATTTCCTACAAAATAGATATTTTCCTGTTTTAGGAAATTTTGGGAAAATTTCCTTAAAAGATATTTTCCGGAAAATATCCCAACCCTATTCAAAACGCTAATAGCTTTTGACCGAAGTTTCTTTGACCGGTCAAATACTAATATTCGACCTTTCAAATGACCATTCTCTAGAATTGTTCAAAATTACACTTTACATCCAAATTCTCCTATCAAGCTCATCCTGTGCTTGACACACAAACACACACTTTGAAGTGTGGACCATCATAATTATCTCAAGTGTTTTACAACAACAGTCGCTCACGGAAATATGCAGTTCAACCAAAGCTCATGCAAACCAGTGTTCATTCCCAATAATAATTTCAGAGTCCAAGACCAATGCAGTAGCCACTCCAGCACCAGCTCAAAAGAAGTCGACCAAACTGGCCATGTCTGAACCAAAAGTAACCAAAAAAGCTAATTTGGCTGCAGCAGCCACTCCAATGGCAAACGTGCACAAAACCACAGGAGCTGGTAATACAAGAGAAGCTGTACCTAGAGTCCCCTTGAAAGCTCGACAACCGCCGGTAAAAGCTGAAAAGCCGGAGAAAGAGCAGATCAGTGATGTGGCTAGAGTGACAGAAGAGCTGGAGTTGAAGCACAAGGCTGAATTGGTGGAAGGTAAGCGCGGTTTGATCTATGTATCTATGGTTAAAAAACTGGCTGTAACTGAATTGCGACGGACAAAAATTCAAATTCCAGCTTTTTCATTTATTGAAATCGGATTTCTTGCTAGTTTGTCGGCTTTTTTTATAAAATCTTGTCATTATTTTTTATTTTTACATGCCAAATTATTGTTATTTTATCAATGGACATCGGTTAATTTTGGAAATTCAGAATGTCAAAAAAAACTAAAGCAAACGATTTGATGATTTAAACTTCGATATCGGGACAGCATTATGAAGAAAAGGACCGAACTGTTTCTGTTATTTCTACCAGTTTATTGACCCCGAAGTGACTAGCACATCCTGATGACGTGCAAAAAATTTTTATTTATAAAAATTGTAAAAAAAATTTTGATGGGCTTCACATATAAAATTTTCCCTTTGTGAAGTTAATTTTGAAACCCATCGAATTTTTTTTTAAACTTTTATAAATAAAAAAAATTGGCAACCCTTCGAAAAGTGCTATTCATTCTAAGGTCGGCGCGAGACATTCGACAGTATCCCAAATGCGCCTCCCACCGTCCCCCCCCCAACCTTAAAAGTTTTGAAGCCTATCAAGAAGTCAGACAACAAAAGTATTAAACTAAAATTTTACACGCAGAGAGGTACCATGGGTTCTAAACCAGCTCCATCAAAATTGAAATTTATAATAAAATTTTTTAAAATAGGAAAGCGAGCGTCATTTGGCCTGAGTATTTATGGTTAAAAAAATTCTGTGAGTGGATCGGGAGGTCGAATTTTAATCCAAACTTTTTCATTGACGGAATTGGAATTTTTGTTGTTATTTTGGATATTTTTTTACTTCATCACCTCATTATTCATTTTTGCTTGACAACTAGGCAGTTTTAGTAGGTGTTGTTTTTTCGATATTTTAGAAATTTGCAGACTTACAAAAACGGTTACAATAGATGGAAAATGCTAAAAATTCGGACAATAAGTAAAAATGGCAAGTTTTGGAGAAAAAGTGCTACGTTTTGTGAAAATAAGTTTTTCTAGATTTATTCACGAATAACATTTTAAAGGCACTATTCACCTTTAGGTATCCCCCAAATTTGCCTTGGTCACCCCTTTGGTTTTTTTTCAATTTTTTTATTACTTTTTACTTTTATTACTTTCATGTTTTCGTTTCATTGATGAATCATTCATGAATCGTAGGATACCTGAAAAAAGGGGGACCAAGGGAAAAAAATTGAAAAAAAACCAAAGGGGGGACCAAGGCAAATTTGGGGGTACCTAAAGGTGAATGGTGCCCATTTTAATTTTCGAAGACTATTATTAGAAAAAGGGTAATATTTAATTCTGCCCGCTAATTTCTGAAACATGCCCGCTAATTTTATAGTTGCATTTTTCTCTACATTTTTGTGTCAATTTTTTAAAATTTTTAACATTATCGTGTAGCGCAAGATCTCAGCTTTCGAACGAGTTATCGAACTTTATTGGATGATTTCAGAAATGATAATATTTAGGGGTTTGAAAAAAATAGGTGTTGTTTCGTCTCAACCTCTAAATATCTAGATTTTTGGTATCATGCAATGAAGGTTGATAGTTCGTTAGAAAGCTGAGATCTTGGGCTATACGGTAATGTTAACAGTTTTAAAAAATTTAAAGAAAAATGTAGAGAAAAATGCAAATAAAAAATTAGCGAGCATTTTTTAAGAAATTAGCGGACAAAATTATAGACCACCCTTAGAAAAAAATCGGCACTACTTGCATATACCCCGAAGGGGGCGCAGGGGGCTTGGTCGGTTAGAGATACGCACACTAACTTACCTTAGACATAATTCTGAGCAAGACTCTCGATCAAAAATGCATTTTGAGGTACTTTATGCCAAGTCCCAGGTTGAAAAACAGGGTAAAACAGTCATATGGTCGAGATTTCAAAATGCCCAAAACTCGATTTTTTATAGACCAGAACTCAAAAATAATGTCTTTTTAAACTCCTGAGGCGATTTTGAGTCGATATAGGGTGTTTAAAAACACTTTAAAAAAAAAGTTGATTTGGGGGGGGTATATGCAAGTAGCGTCAAAAAATCGAATTGTTTTGTGTTTTGTTAGTCTGATTTGTTTCGCTTCATCTTGTCCAACCCTAGACTTTGCGGAAAGTCCCATTACGCAAGTCATGTTTCCTTCCTTTGTTAGGATTAATTTAGAGATCAACGACTAGCCGGTCTATAGACCCCATGAAAACGTCGCACCACAACAAAACTTATTTGAGATTTTTCCTACAACCAGCAGAGCCTGGTGAAATTTTTACACTTGTTTTTATTGTGGCTAATTCACCTTCTTCGAGTTCGTGTTCGAATTCGGATTTTTGGCTACGTGAACACATTTGATCCGAACTCGAATACGAACGGCTCTCCCTTGTTCTAGCCTAAATTGTTATACAGTCAAACCTCTATGTTGCATCCGGACAAAGCCGGTCCCTTGTGGCATGGAACATAGAGGTTCCACTGTAGCCAAAGATTCTTATAGCCAGAACGGTTATATCTCTAATTTTTTGCACGTTCACTTGCTTCAAAATTTTTTTATGGCTATCATTGCTACTTAAGTAATCAGTTAAATCTAAAGATTTGTTTTGCCACTACCACAAAAATGAGAGATAAAACCGTTTTGGCTATAAGAATTTTTGGCTATAACAATTCAGGCTAGAACAAGGGAGAGCCACACGAAAACGAACTCGAAGGTGTTCACGTACTTCGAGTTCGATTTTTTTATTGATCCCCTCCTGTGGTTTAGTTCCTAGTCTGTTAGTTGCCTCTAGATAGGTTGGTAATCAGGCATGTGCACGGGGTCGGCCCGTTTCAAATCCCCCACATGCCGTGTCGGCCCGAAAAAGTCACGGCCCGTAAAAGCCAGTAAAGTTGGTTGACTATGTATTATTTTTGAACTATGTAAAGTACGTTAACTGTGTAAACTGTTAACTATGTAAAATCAGTTGACTATTTGAAATTGGTTGACTATTTAAGATTTGTTGACTACAAAAATTACACTAACTATGAAAATTTTTGTTAAATACCGTATTTTCGTTAGCAATTCCTCTAGGGGGTGGGTTTATTGGAGAGGGTGTCTTTATTGTTGGACGTCGTAGCGCCGAAGGCACGACGAAATTTTTTTTGAACAAAACTTGGCAACAAACATATTTTATTAACCTAACATCAAACTTAAACCGAACAATCAGTTACTGTTTCAAACAAATTGGAAGTAATGCTTTGAGATTGGCTTGGCGTGCTTGATGACCTTTAGTTTCCATTACGTTGAGTAGGCCTTTTGATTGCTTGGCGAGTTTGCTTGCTTATCTTCATTGTCAGACTGATCGCTGCCATATTTTGCCAGATTTGATTCATCGATTTACTGAAATAAAAAATTTACGACAGCTGACAATTCAAAAGCACACCAGAAATTCAAAGAAATTTAACAAAAATGAAAAAAATGTGCAACGTTGTGTAACAGCGTTTTATTTTTGGTTTGGAACAAAAAAGAATTCAAACATATTTCCAGTTGCCCTAAAAAGATGCAATGTGTAGGTAAAATGGCCTTCTAGGGGGTGGGTTTGTTGGAGAGGGTGGTCTAATTAGAGAAAATACGGTATGTGAAATGTGTTGACTATGGAAAATTCGTTGACTGTTTGGAAGACGGGCTGGCACGGCCCAGGCCGAAATTTTTTTGACTAGGCTCAGGCCGGGCCGCCAAAAGTACGGCCCGTGCACAGGCCTGTAGGTAATTACATATAGTTGAAAAAGTAAAGTCAAAAACCGTTTGTAGCTGTAATTGTGACATTTAAACAGTTAATTCAAACTTTTTTACAACCAGGATCTATTTTTTTATTACTTTGTCGACTTTTTCATCACTTTTTTACCTTATTTTTCCATTTTTGCGTGCCAAATAGTTGTTTTCAATATGTGTTATCTCTAAATTTGCAAAGTCAAAAAACGGCTACAGTCGATGAAAAATATCTGATATGTACGGAAAGGTGGCAAGTAGGGTTTGTCAAGGGTAGTCTTATTTCGCACCAAAGGACTAGTTGCTGGATTTGTGAGCACTTTTTAAAGAGGTTGTAAAATTCTCATTTTTAGCGTTTCAGACTTTCTTTTTAAACAGTTTTGTAGATTTTGCTTTTCTGTGCAAAACAGTTCAAAAAAATGTCTGAAACGCTAAAAATCAAGATTTTACAACCTCTTGAAAAAATGCTCACAAACCCAGCAACTAGTCGTCGGTTTGAAATAATACTACCGCCGACAACCCTAGTGACTCATGTTGTAAACGGGGTGCCGTCGGATGTTTGTGTAGAAAATAAGCTTTCTGAAGCCACAAAAGCTAAGCCCCGCATTTTTTCTTCATAGCCTGTGGTCGTGCTTATTGAGCCAATCCTCACAATTACTTGTACTAGATTGAGACGAATGGGGGTGGGTGGTATTGTTAAATTGAGGTTTGACTGTAGAAACAGATAATTGGTAAAAAAATTGCTATAAATGGGTATAAAACAAAAGATTTTTGTCACAATAAAGTAATTTGCTACGGAAAAAATATTTCACCTTTCACAAATTTACAGCTGCAATTCAGTTACAGCCTTTTATTTTAAGCCAAAGGCAAAAGTTAGCGTTTTATAGCTCTTTCAAGAGCCGAATTGCTGACTGATTACAATCTTTGCTGAAGCAGGAGCACTAATAGAAAGTGCAATTAAACAAGATGCAAGTGTAGATAGAGGATGAATTCTTTCCACAACCCACATCAAAATTTGTTAAATTTTCAAAATTAGCATTTCCTTATTGATTTTGCTGACCAAATTTACTGAAATGACACTATTTTATGGAGTACCCAGACCAAAATACCACATTAGTATAACCCTTTCATTTGCAACTTCTTTTCTAATTTCCACATCCATATTTTGTTTGGTATTGGACTGTGAGACAAAAAAATGGATTCCACTAAATATTTGCGTGTTCACGGCAGCTATTGCCCCACTTTTGTACATCATTTTTGCAGTGCAACAGAAGTTCAATGAGGAGCTGGGTGTGCTCAAGACTACACATGAACGAGAGGTAGGTGAATTTGACCTATAAAGTAGGGCAAAAAAATTTAAGCCGATCGAGCCTCGGCTTGCAACTCTGGTAATAGAGTTGTATGATTTAGTCACAATAAATAGGGTTGTCGGGGATAGTCTTGTTTCAAACCGGCGATTAATAGTTGGGTTTGTGAGCACTTTTCCAAGAAGCTATTTCTTTGGGGAAATAGAGTTTGTAAGTTTGTCTTCATTTTTTGAGTTTCAAAATTTTTTTTCGAACAGTTTCACGCAGAAAAACAGTTAAAAAAACACAAAAAATGGAGACAAACTTACAAACTCTTTAAAAGTGCTGACAAAAGAGATGTTAAGAGATGAACACTGTGAATATGGGGTATTTGGTGTGCGAATTTCGCCTTGAATTTGGGAAGAAAAAAAGTTTAACATAAAGTCTCCTTTACACCTCGCCTTCGAAGGAAAGTCCTGTGAACCGATGAGTCATTTTATTTGACTTTTAAATGGGTTGTTAGTGCTAACCTGTTTTGCTAACAATAAAAATTACTTTAAAGTTAGGGTGCGTAACACAAAATTTTGAGAAAAGTTCATCTGGCCAAATAAAGTATTAGGTTGTTCACAAAGCCCATAGCCCAGAAATTTTAAAAGGTAATGGGGGACCAAGGCAATTTCGAAATTTTTTTTCTAATCTCAAATTTTATGATGGCAAACATAGTAAACATGAAAAAATATTATTAGTCATAAATATCAGATTTGCTACGGGGCTACGAATTTTGTCAAAGTTTGCCAATTAACGTCCCGGCTAACATACGCTGACCTACTCTGACCCTGAAGCCTAAGCCTGAGTTAAAAAGGAGGAGCAATGCACCAAACAGCCAAAAACAAATAAAATACAAAAAGGCGCGAATTCAAAAAAAATGGAAAAAAGGGAAAAAAGTACCTACGCCGTAAAACTCGGCTAACAGTCAACCCCCGGTTTAACGTAACGTCAGATTAAAGTAAACCTAGATTTAACAAAACCTTTTTAGTGATTTGTTTGATTTTGTTAATAAATTTTCATAATGGTCCCTCAGATTAACGTAACCCCGCCGGGACTCGACTCAACAAAAGGGATAGGCATTCTTCTAGAAAATTGAGGTATATTTCAAGGCAGAAAATTTAAAAGACTTTTGGCTACTCTGGGGCGGAATTCTGACCAGTTGAACTTATTTTCAGACTATAAAAATCGAATTCCCGGCAAAAAATGTAATTAAAATGCAAAAATTTGGCTTTTTGGAGTCGAAATTAGTACAGTCAAAAAGCGTCACAATGTTAGTCAAAATTTTTGACTGTCATTTTGACGCTTTTTGACTAAACCGCCAAAATTTAAAAATAAAAAATGCACCAAAATTTTTGACCAAATTTTGCTATTTTGACGCTTTTGACATCCATGATTTTAACCCGAGAATTCAGAACTGTGATTATTTGCAGAAAAAGAAAAAAGCTAGATGGATTCAAAGCAAGTTGCTAGATACGTGTTTTTATAAATTTGAGTCAAGAAATAATGCAATTTTAAAGAAAACCTCGGATTAACGCAAACTGAACACGAAAAGAGCAAGCGACACTCACATTAACGTAACCTTTTTTCCGGTCCCTTGAAGTTACGTTAATGCGGGGTTTGACTGTATCTCAATGATAAAGTGTGGAAGTTGTCTGAAGTTTGAATGTCTCTGTAAATCCATCTCAAAACCCATGAAACAATTTATTGCAGTTTTTTACTTTTGTGAACCCCATAAAAAAATCAGATCAAGAATACTCATACTTACAGGACCTATTTCCCAGCCGAAAATGAGCTTTCCCGGTCGTTGTAGTAAGTGTCCGCTGAAGTTAAATCATTTTAAATTTCACAAATATAAAGAAAACTTTTTTTTCTAACATTGATGTTTTTATGCTTCACTCTTTACTTAATTATGGATGAAATTGCTTACTTATCTTCACAATAAGCTGGGCCAACCACTTTTAGCCGTTTTACAGTGTGTTTCAAGAAATGTGGACTTTTTTCAACAGCCATAACTTTTTTTCTATGTCGAATTCCGAAATTCTGTAAATGCTGATCGAGTCAGTTTTACCTCCCGTTTTGTTTGGTATATAATGTCAAAAACACGTTTTTTGCTTGGTCCCCCCTGTAGTTTGGGTCTTTCCCATCCACAGACGAGGGCCCAAACTACAGGGAAATCAAGCAAAAATCGTGTTTTTGACATTATATACCAAACAAAACGGGAGGTAAAACTGACTCGATCAGCGTTTACAGAATTTCGGAATTCGACCTAGAAAAAAGTTATGGCTGTTGAAAAAAGTCCACATTTCTTGAAACACCCTGTAAATGACTTACAAAATCACTTTCACCTCCAAATTGAATAGCTGGCTGGATGGTAAAGCAGCGGCGGACTGTGAAAGTCGAGCGTCGGTTCGATTCCGATTGGAGGCACTATTTTTCCTCGACTTTCACTTTAATTTTAATTCTCTTTTGAATTGACCTGGTACCCGCCTTTTAAAATATTCCCATCGGTGACGAGCATGCCCTTTTGAGGCAAGACTTTCCAGACAACCCAATATATGCCAACCTAAGGCCGACTTTTAATGATTAGTTCTCACGGTGTCTCCTCATTAGTCACCAGTTCATACCATGCGATTTTTCAAAGTGATGGGTTACCGATATAACAGCCCTCGTTCCAAATGTTCTACGAGTATTTCGGCAGTTATCTTTGGTGAGTCTATTCCGCAAAAGAAATTTCAGTCCAAGAAACAAAAAAGCGGAATTAATTTGCAAGTTTGACTGATAGCTTTTATCAACAGCCGAAATGCTGAGAAATTAGCACATTGGAAAGCCCTACTCATTACCCGATTCTCCCACTTATTAGGACTAGATTGATTATTAGGACTAGACTAGATTGATTTTCTCTTTTTGCCCAGCTTTTCAGCTTTTGGAAAAGTTAAGAAAACTGGAGGAACATTTTAACCCATTGATGCGCATCGGTACCAATTTGGTACCAAAAATTGCCTTGGTCCCCCCTTTGGATTTTTTTCAAATTAAAAAATTAAAAATTTTTGCTTCAAGACACTTTTCTTGGCTTATTTTCGCATCAAATGCTAAAATTTGTTATTGTTTTATGCTAAACATGGATGTGAAAATGGACGAAGGATCAAGCGAAGATGTGGAGCTGAATGAAAACATTGCCGAGAATGAGCCGCATCTTGCCCTGCTGAGAATATACATGGACCGTCTATCGCTTGATGAAGATGATGAGGAGATGTTGGACGCGGATCTTGTTCTTGTTCCGCCAGAAGATGCGATGGAATCTGATGAAGAGCAAATGGGAGCTGAGGAACCGGAGCTACCAGACGAGCCTGGAATTCCTGGTAATTTTTGTTATTTAGTATGCTGCCTCATTTAGTATGCAGGTATCATAAATTTAGACCAACCGTTGGCGAACTATCCGAAAGAGAGGAGTTGGGATCAACCTGAGGAGATCGAGCTACATGAATTCCCTGCATTTTTTACGTGAAAATAAGCCTAGAATACTGTTTTTGAGCAAAAAAAATTTTTTTCAAAAATTCCGAAATTTTTGAAAAATTCGGCCAAAAATGGGTTAAATATTTTCGACCCTATATGAGCAATTTTCAAACAAAAATTGTGGTTGATAAATCATATTTATGCAAAAATAACTACCTAACAAATATTTGCAGATCCAGCAGCAAAAAGACGAGTTCACTGCTGAACAACAGACCTTCGCTGAGAAACTGGACAAAATCAATGCAGAGCGTCAGGTCAAAGAGCACCAAGTCGTGGAACTACAGCATCGCATAGCTGAAGTGGAGCAGATCAATGGCAAACTACTGCTTGAGAAAAATATGTTCGAGGAAAGGCTATTGAAGGAGGACCAGGATGAGAGGAACAGGGTTGGTTATAATTTCAAATTTCCACACTAAGTAGCCCCAATTCCAGAGACTAATCGACGAAGTCAACAGTTTGAAGTATGATCTGGAGTGCAAGTCCCAGAAATTGGCGGATTTGCGCAAGAAGAACCAGGAGTTACAGTATTCGGTCAACACAATACCTGAAAAGGACACTGAAAACCAGAAACTCAACCACCGAGTCAGTGACCTCAAATTGGAGCTCAACCAGCAGAGAGAATTGCAAAAGTAAGTTTTGCGGTTTTCGAAGCGGAGGGCTGGCGGTTGAGGTTCTAGTGTTATTTCGAACCGGCGACTAATTGCTGGGTTTGTGAGCACGTTTCAACAGGCTGTAAAATCTTCATTTTTTGCGTTTCAGGCATTTTTTTGAACCGCTTTACGCAAAACAAAAATTTAAAAATCTACATTTCAAAAAATGTCTGAAATCCAAAAAAATGAAGATTTTACAGTCTACTGAAAAAGTGCTCACAAACCCAGCAATTAGTCGCCGGTTCAAAATAAAACTACTCCTGACAAAACTAGAAAGTTTCTAGAGAAGCGTGCTGATTTTGATATTATTAATACAAAACCAAAAAAAAACGACACTCTTCTGATGGGTTACAAAACTTTTTGTTCAGAGAGTGTTCTACAATTTTTGGCCACTTTTAAACAGCTATAGATTTTTTTAAAGTACGTATTTTGAAATTCTGCGACTCAGAATTGCAAAGACTTATTTGGTATATAATCTGAAAAAACACGATTTTTGCTTGGTCTCCTGTGGTTTAGGATTAGGCCATCCAGAGGTTATTCACAGACCAGAGCCCAAACCTCAGGGGACCAAGTGAAAATCGTGTTTTTGGAATTATATACCGATTTTTTTTGCAATTCTAAGCATTTCTGCGTTTTCAAAATTCAAAAATGTGGGCTACAAAAACGTTAGGGCTATTTAAAAGTGGCTAAAAATCTTGCGACATCCTGTGTGAACAGATTGTCTGATGAGTTTCAGAATTAAAATTATCAAACTATTTCATTCACAATATTTTTGTATCCTTTCACAAGTGAGATTCATAATTTTGCACAAGCCAAAGCACAAGCCGTATTTCCTCCAATGAGGCTTTTTTCAAACACCCAAAAAACAGTAAAATTTCAGTCCAAGAAACAAAAAAGTGGAATCGCTATACAGTCGACTCCGCAAGGGGCCGGCTAAAAATGGGTCGTTATAACGAGAGTCGTTACATCGAGAGTCGTTATATCAAGCTATAAAATACACTTGGACCAACCAAATGAGTTTTATTGGGTCGTTATATCGAGCGGGTCGTTATATCGAGCGGGTCGTTATATCGAGCGTCGTTATAACGAGAGTCGACTGTAGGGAGTGAAGAAAACGCAATGAACAGATTTACAATATATTTTCTCTGTGCGATAAAGGTTCTAAAAGTCGACCGTGGGGCCTTATTAGAAGAAATAAGGTTATTAAGGGATCGCATTGCTGTAGTCGATTACCTCCATTGTGGCAAACCTAGGCACCGTAAAGATGGCTGCTATGATGTGGGGTTCCTTTAAAAAAGTCTTTTTGCGAGCCACCAAAAAGGATATAATTTTACTATGTACTGCATTTTCAGGGTTTTACCGGAAAATTCCGTGTCTCCATCGTGGTATTATTGGTTTGTAAAGTAATTCATGCGGTAACATCGAAGTGATGAACACTTTTCTAATGGATGTCATGAACACCTATATTAAAATTTAGTTAGAGTGCGAGTCGGAATGCAAACTGCGAGTCAGAATGCAAAAATCAGCAAACCTAAATTTAGAAGTATAGTATTTATTCTATTGAAACCACCCTCTCTAATAAACTTTGAGGATCTGTACCTCTGAACGGAGGGCCCTATGTGACAAGGGGGGTTTTTTGCCTTGGTCCCCCTGTTATTTTTAATGTTATTTTTTAGGCTTATGCAACTATGTTGGGTTTTTAACGAAAAATCTTAAAATCGACCCGAATTTTTGTCCATGAAAAGATTTATTGAGAACCCAAAAATAAATCCTCGGTGTTTTTAATCAGAACAAATACAGCAAATTGTGCCACCATTAACAAATTGACAGAATTCCTTTAGAAAGCGAAATTCCGATACACATATGAGTTTTTGAGTTTTTTATGTGCCTTTCTATGGCTTGTAAAGTCATTCCGACACTCACATCAATTTGATTGCCGCCTCTGTAACTTATAAGGACTGACTTTTACCGTAAGAAAATTTATAAATTCCACCTTTATTTATAGAGTGCTGTCTCAACAACTAGAAGAAGCCCGCAGAGACATCAAAAATGGCAAACTTGCCTATGACCAGCTTCTCAAAGACAATGAGATGATGCACTACCGGATGGAGGGCAATGGCGCTTCCTCACCCGAATCTGTGCTTTACACTTCAGCCAACCAGTCCATGATGAGGTATTTGAACTATTACAGAGTTCTAATAAACAAAATCTCCAAACTAACAAAACCCATGAAATTTTTAGCTTCAGTTCTCCCTCGGCTGTGAATCTCCGTCAGACTGGAGATAGACCCAGTTCAGGTACTAGCCGTCCAAACTCCACTTCCTACTCCAGGAGCACTGTAACTCCTCCTAGAAGCGGTAGAATTGGATATATATTACACTTTGAAACATTTATTCGGGGAGGTTTTTTTTAGAAAATGGAATGACCAAATCCTGGGACATATCCTCGAATGCAGGCGACACCACCCTGCTCTCACTCTACAAAGAACATGGACACAAAGAATTTTGAACACTCCAACCAAAATTTATGCACCGGATGGTACTTTTGAAGGTTGGACTAAATTTTTACTGAATAGCCTGTAAATTTCACAAATTTTGTTTTTAAAATTATCCACATTTCTGCAGGCGTTAGGGCGTTTCTCCACTTTTGTCCGATTTTTGAATTCGCGCCTTTTTTAATTTTAAATTTTTGTCTTGTGAAGAACTTTTATCATTTAAAACGTTCTTCAATAATCCAGCCTCAGTTCTACAGGATAGTCCATGCAGCAACGAAACCAAGTGGTCGTCCATTTGGTGTGAATTTTTTTCTGGGTTTAAAGCTTGTTTTTCGCGCTAATTCGAGCATTCTAAAAAAG
This sequence comes from Ditylenchus weischeri, assembly GCA_029231635.1. Taxonomy (NCBI): domain Eukaryota; kingdom Metazoa; phylum Nematoda; class Chromadorea; order Rhabditida; family Anguinidae; genus Ditylenchus; species Ditylenchus weischeri. Next base: position 9,746 of record JAMRYI010000430.1, on the reverse strand, counting down.
GTTTCATGATAGTAAAATGCCATTTTGTGAGGTATATTTCGAGTATTGGTGAAAATACTTGAATGACAGTTTTTTACTTACAAACTATCTTTACATTGTCGGTAAAAGTGCATGAAAAGCTTTTTGAAGTTTTTTAATTGGACATCCAGATTTACTACTTTTACCCGGATGTGGATTGAGTGGACCAAAATTATTATGACTTCCTTTTACTTCTTTTTCTTTCTTCTTTAATCCATGATGTTCAAATCAGGAGAGTTGGGGCCCACTCACCCACAATGGTTGGATTGTTACCCCAATGGGAGTCCACCTTAATGAAGTCGGGGAAGTTTTCAGCAATCCAATTTTGGGTTAGTTTTTTGCAGCGCTCCAGACGCTTTGCTTTTGCGCCATGGCTGGTCTCAAATCCCCCATGCTCAAAACAGTTTGTGTGTTTTCCAAATAAGCTTAACTTAAACATCCTAGCAAAATGAGAAGCAAAAAGATAAAAGTAATTAAAGTCTTCCAAAATTTTTCTTCTTCTCTTTGTTCTTTTTTGCAAAAGTACAAACATATGTTTGGTGAATAACATAAGTTTACATATCATTCGAAAGAGGACCGAATGGGCTACACATCTGTATATTTAGAAATTTTTTCTGAAATATGGGACACCCGTTACTACATAGGCGAATCCATCTGAGTTCCGATGTCCAGGTACAACAACCGGGGCACCACCTGGATACCCTACGGGATACATATCTACTCCAGAACTTGGGTTCCTGCAAGTCAAATTGCTGTTTTAGCAATACCCACAATCGTGTTGTCAGGACACGATTCTGGATAGGGTACAACAATTTTTTTATTACTTTCAGCTAAAACATAAAATTTCGGATTCTGCCCCCGTAGCAACAACGAAAAAAAAAATCCGCGGATTTCTTAAGAAATCCGCGGATACATTTTCGTAGCAATAACGAAATTCTATCCGCGGATAAGCAAATCCGCGGATACTTAACAAATCCGTAGATTTCTTTGAGATATCCGCGGATATGTTTATCCGCGGATAGATTTTTTTCATAATTTCAACTTTTATAATTTCTTTTAGTTATGTCAATTTTTCTTATTGGAATTTTTATTTATTGATTATTTTCATTGATTTTTTATTGATTATAAGTGCATATGAGAATAATAGGAAAAAATAAGAGTGGCATCAATGACTTAGACAATGGATTTCATCAAAAGAAATTTTGCACAATTTGAGCACGGTATACATTTCCACTTCCAGTATAGCCAGTTGCACTAGTTTGCTCAGGCTGATCTTCTGTGTAATTGTCCTCAGGGCCAAGAAAATCACCTTGTTCAAGCAATAACTTATTAGAGAGGCTACGTTTAGAAAAGTTCCTCAAATTTCATTCAGGCATGCCGAAAAGACAGGTGGTGGTTCTCCTAACGAAAAGTCTTCAAGCAGTAGTGTTCAACTAGTTCATTGCTTTAGTGGAGTACCTGAAGGTGTTGAGACTTCTTTTCATGGCCAGTCAAAAGAAAGAGGCCCGCTAGATTGCTGGATTATATCAAAGTCACCTTCGACATCACCTACAAAAAAAGGCAGAGAGTGAAATCACCAACTAAAGCTAATACAGCAGTTTCATTAGGCCAGCTTCAGCGATCAGTTTTGGAGAAAGAGTTAGAAAACGCTAACAAAATGAGCGGAGTGCTGGAACAGGCATCTAAATTTCTTTCTCTCGGGTGTCTTTTTTTCAAGAACGAAACAAATCAAGAAAAAGACAATGATGACATTGAATATTAGATACATAATAGATTGTATAAACTACAAAAAAATCATTTTATAAAAATTCAGACATGAAAAGTTTTTATTTTTCGTTTTATGTGCAAAAAATACGTATATATATATGAAAAAACAGTTTGAAAAAAAATCAAACTTATATTTCTAGCCTCCTTCCGAGCAGGCTAGAAAAAATCCACGGATTTGTTCAAAATATCCGCGGATAACTTTCAAGAAATCCGCGGATTGTATCCGCGGATTTTTCGTTGTTGCTACGGGGGCTGGAAGTGGATACCTATATAGGGGACGTGCCACGTGCTTTCTCTATCCACCTTCAGGCATAATATTCTTATAAAAACTATTCTATAATTGTACTTCAATTATAGATATATTAATGTCTACTAACAGCAAGATTCGAACCTGTAAACTCTAAAATTTGGGGCACTTATGTACCTGGGGGCCCTTTTTTAATTAAATGTGAATAGTGTTTAAATGTCGTCTAAGTAATTTTTATATGCTAAAAACGATAAAAACAGAGTTTTCTAACATTTTCCTTAAGTAAAAATTAGGTTTTCAAAAGAATCGCCTTGTTCTTATAAGTTAATCAACCCAAAAATAGTATTTGGATAGGCTTAAAAAGACCTAAAAATATGGAATAACTACTGGATAGTTTTAGACAATGAAAAACAACTTTTTTGCTTAAGAAAGATGGGATTTGAACATAGTTTTGTAAACTTGAGCCTACCGCATAAATAAAATCTGGTATGCATACATTTTTATGCATCCAGAGTCCCTTCCGAGTGATTTGTGTCTAAGGTATGTGGGTGTGCATCTCAACCCCAAACCCCTCCATGCATCAGAGTCACTTCCAGTGATTTGTGTCTAAGGTATGTGGGTGTGCGCATCTCAACCTCAAACCCCCTCCATGCATCCAGAGTCACTTTCAGTGATTTGTGTCTAAGGTATGTGGGTGTGCGCATCTCAACCCCAAACCCCTCCATGCATCCAGAGTCACTTCCAGTGATTTGTGTCTAAGGTATGTGGGTGTGCGCATCTCAACCCCAAACCCCTCCATGCATCAGAGTCACTTTCGAGTGATTTGTGTCTAAGGTATGTGGGTGTGCGCATCTCAACCCCAAACCCCCTCCATGCATCCAGAGTCACTTCGAGTGATTTGTGTCTAAGGTATGTGGGTGTGCGCATCTCAACCCCAAACCCCTCCATGCATCCAGAGTCACTTTCAGTGATTTGTGTCTAAGGTATGTGGGTGTGCGCATCTCAACCCCAAACCCCTCCATGCATCCAGAGTCACTTCCAGTGATTTGTGTCTAAGGTATGTGGGTGTGCGCATCTCAACCCCAAACCCCTCCATGCATCCAGAGTCACTTTCGAGTGATTTGTGTCTAAGGTATGTGGGTGTGCGCATCTCAACCCCAAACCCCCTCCATGCATCCAGAGTCACTTCCGAGTGATTTGTGTCTAAGGTATGTGGGTGTGCGCATCTCAACCCCAAACCCCTCCATGCATCCAGAGTCACTTTCGAGTGATTTGTGTCTAAGGTATGTGGGTGTGCGCATCTCAACCCCAAACCCCCTCCATGCATCCAGAGTCACTTCCGAGTGATTTGTGTCTAAGGTATGTGGGTGTGCGCATCTCAACCCCAAACCCCTCCATGCATCAGAGTCACTTTCGAGTGATTTGTGTCTAAGGTATGTGGTGTGCGCATCTCAACCCCAAACCCCTCCATGCATCCAGAGTCACTTTCGAGTGATTTGTGTCTAAGGTATGGGGGTGTGCGCATCTCAACCGCAAACCCCTCCATGCATCCAGACTCACTTTCGAGTGATTTGTGTCTAAGGTATGGGGGTGTGCGCATCTCAACCGCAAACCCCTCCATGCATCCAGAGTCACTCTCAGTGATTTGCGTCTAAGGTATGTGGGTGTGCGCATCTCAACCCCAAACCCCTCCATGCATCCAGAGTCACTCTCCAGTGATTTGCGTCTAAGGTATGTGGGTGTGTGCATCTAACCAACCAATCCTTCGTTGGTTAGAGATGCGCGCACTCACTTACCTTAGACATAATTCCGAGCGAAACTCTTGATCATAAAATGCATGAAAGAGCTTTTTTGCCTAGCTCTAGTGATCAAAATGTGGTAGGACATCCCACTATAAAACATTTTAACTTAGGGGACCAAGGCAACTGGTGGTCCTGTGGCAACAAAAAAAAATTCAAAAACCTAATTTTTAATAGGGAAAAATGTTAGAAAAAAACATTTTTTATCGTTTTTAGCGTATAAAATTTCTTAGGAGACATTTAAGCACTATTCACAGTTAACTAAAAAAGGCCCCACTCCAGGTACATAAGTACCAAATTTGGAAGAGGAATTTACCACGCGCAAGTTCACCGAAGCGGGAATTCACCAAAGCAAAATTTACCATCACCCCTTTTATACACTTGCGTTTCACAATTTGAAATTCAAAAAGGCGCGAATTCAAAAATGGGACGAAAGTGGACAAAAGCCTTTCTACAAACTTTGCTCTCCAAAATACCAATTTCATTTTTTAGTCATGTAAAAAGCTTAAAATCTCAGTCAAAATTATGTATAACATGAAAATTTGTTCTCAGGAATAGTTTCTAAAATGGCAGGCAGAAAGACTGATGAAACTGTACGAATTGATTCGAAAATTCTAAGAGAGCCATCTTGTCAAGCATAGGCTATTAACTCAATCGAATTCGAATATTTTTTTTTCAAACAGACAGAAAGACCGAATTTGGAGACTTGAGAAACATCGAGCCAAAAACTGCCTGGCTCCATCCAGTGGATTTTCTAAAGCATATTTGTCTATCTCGATATAGTCAAACTCCCCAAAAAGCGCGATCCCCAGCTGGTCCCCACACCTTTTTTGCCCATACGTTAAAAAAAGTGTAGGGATCATCTGGGCATCAAACTTTTTCTTGTATGTCACCACAAAAAGGCTTGACTGTAAGAAGTTGAATTTTGTTTAATTCCCAGTAAATTTGGTCTCTTTTGACACGTTTATCGGGTCTCCAGGTTTGATTGTTTCTGTCTGTTCACAAATTTTGAAATTCAATATACCGTATTTTGTCTAATATGCCAACATGTGGGATTATTTTTCGAACCCGAAAATATCGAAAAAATTAGACTGATCTCGAGTTTTCGGGTGCTTAAGCAGAATCTATAAAGTAGAAAAGGTAGTTCTACAACATAGCATTGTCAAAATTTTTGAATCAATTAGTATAGTTTGATTTTATAATACAAAACATTGAAAAATTCAAAAAATGGGCCGCGTTTTTTTTCTGATACACCCTGTACATTTCCTTGATTATAGCTGGAGACTCCCCCGTCGGGTCCAACTTGCCGGTCTTAGCCGAATCCAGTGTTACACGTCAGATAGATCTGAGCACATTGGAAGAGGACAGTTCACCTAATGAGAGCATGCTGGTATCAGATTGAAGCTAGCTTTGCACCTGCACTTTACTATTATGTAAGACTCAATGACCAATGATCTCGCTTTTTTATTAAAATGTATCGCTAATAAATTGCATGTCTCACAAGCCTATTTACAAAAAAATGCACATATAAACTAAGTTGCCGAGTGCAACGCCCACTCATCAGGTACAACTTGTCATTTACGGGATCCCGAAATGCCTCGCCTAAAGCCTAAATTTTTACTGAAAGCAAAGTTTGATTAAAACTGGTCGCATACTTGAATAGGGTTGGCAAGGGTAGTGCTTGGCCGGTGATGACGATTGTGACCTGAAAGATAAGGTTGTGGTGACGATTGTGACCTGAAATATAAGCAGAGAACGACCATATAGCCACCATAATCAGTAGGAGAGAGATACGGTAGAGTTGTAGTGGTGTTGCTTCTTCGACGCAAGTGATGTCTACAAAATTCTTCACTTTCCCAGCCTGGGGTTTGGTGGCCTATTGGTTAAGGCGATTCTCTGCGGATCCAAAGGGAGTGAGTGGGATCAAATATCCCCTCCATTCCCCTTTTTCCAATTCACAAGCTGGTGGCCGTGACCGCTCGCGACAGTGGAGGCGCTAAATGGAAACAACATGGCACAAAATCAAGCACCACAGTGACATCAGACAAGATTCACTTCGCAGTTATTCTGGAAAATGGAGACAGCTTGCTTTTATAGGCTTCAACTGTCGATACTTTGACTGTTGAGATGCCGATGACGCTTCTTACTGACCAAGATATAGCTTCCCCTACCTTGTCAAGAATTCCACATTCAACATCAGAAGCCACACATATTGATTGGAATAGATCAATATCATCAATTTCAAGTAAGCCGAAGCAGACGTCTCCCTTCAGGTTTTTACCAATCATCTTCGCTAGTAGTCCCATTAATTACGTGACCCATTAATTACTGGATTAGGAGTGATGCACAACTCTACGGAACCTAAAATTCAAGAGACGCATACAATGATGGTGCAGCAAGTTGAAGAATAGTATTAAAACGACTTGCCGACTAATTGCTGGGTTTGACAGAACTTTTTCAGCAGGCTGTAAAATCTTCATTTTTAGCATTTCAGAATTTTTTTAGAACTACTATACGCAGAAGGGCACAATCTAAAAAACACTTAAAAAAATTATTAAAATGCCAAAAATGAAGATTTTACAGCCTGCCGAAAAAGTACTGTCCAATCCAGCAACTAGTCAGCAAGTCGTTTTAAGACTACCCTTGCCAACCCTATATTTGAACTATAGGGTGTCCCAAAAATTTTTGACGATTTCAACTGCTATTACAGATCCAATTTCAAGATTCGGTGAACGCAGAACCACTTGGAAAAAATATACAATTTCTTTAGTATGTAATGTCAAAAACACGATTTTCGCTTGGTCCCCTTGTGGTTTGGGTCCTGCCCATTCAGATGCCATCCAATGACCAGAACCAAAAACCACGGGGTGGACCAAGTGAAAATCGTGTTTTTGACCTTATATACCAAAAATTGTATTTTTTAATGGGCTGTTCACATACGGAGAGTTGCAGTGAAAGTGGGAGTGGGAGTAAAGGGTGTTCATAATGACAAGTTACTCTCACCCCCACTCTCAGTATGTGAACAGGCCACAAGTCAATTGAAGTAGACAGAATCTCGAAATTTGATCTATAAAAAGTTATGAGCAGTTGAAATCGTCAGAAATTCCTGGGACACCGTGTATGTGTTATCTTGCTTTCTCATTTAGCAAAACTAAATTATTGTGATCTCTCTACGTAGTGACACCATAGTGTCAACTCTTCATAGTTAATAATTAATAATTTCATTTGTTTGACCACAATAGAGATTTTTTTTGAAAGAACCCCGCGTCACAGTCACCCTGCCTTTACGGTGGGCAGCTTGACCGGTCGCCAGAGTGGCCAACTATGCAGAGAGTTGAATGTGCTCAACTAATTTATCTTCAATAAAAAAGAAAATGTGCATGAGAAAAACCATTTTGTATTGTTTCAAAAGTATTGGCAAAAGCCAGGGTTGTCAGGGGTAGTCTATTTTTCCACCAAAGATTAATTTCTCGGGTTGACGGCACTTTTTCAAGAAGCTGAAAAATCTTCATTTTCGGCGTCTCAGACATTGTTTTTGAACAGATTTGCACAAAAAAACAAAATCTACAAAACTGTTTGTAAAAAATGGCTGAAACGCCAAAAATGTGTTCGTGAATTTGTTAATCGTCGATAAGTTGGAAAGGATCTCTCTGGATCTTGCGTGAGAAGAAATTAATTTTTGATGAAAATTTGTTGACTGAGGATTGCTCAAAACGTGTGATTGGACACTTGCTGTTCGGCAAGCGACTTATCATTTACGTTTCTTTTCTTTGTCACATCTCCGAAGTGACAAAAAGGAAGCTTAAGTGGTGCGATGGCACTCTACCTGAGATGGATAATCGAAGTCTAGGGATGCATATCAAAGGATCTCACTGTCAGCTTGTTCAAGGTGTATTGGAATCAACAATGCAATTGGAAACAACAAATGCCGGTAACAGGTGCTCATGCACAACCAATTGAGTCAGTCTAGCAGAAATATAAGGCTCGACATAAGAATGAAGTCGGAACAGCCAGAGCTCTGTTTTCGTCATACGTGTCTGATTTTGTGTGGAGAACAAAATTCAATGGTCTAGACATATTTTTTCACTTGTGGTGCCAAATATCAGTCATATAAGTTCGTGAATGAAAAATAAATAAAAAATCTGTGTTTCGAGAACGTTGGAAAAAAGTTTAGGGTAGGGACCCCAACCCAGCAAGTGCCGTAAACAAATTATACAATATATGGAAGCGAGTGCGGTGTAATTCACTGCTGATATACCTGATATACAAGCCTAGTAAGCCGGCTCTAAGTAATCAAATTAAGCTGTTGATTTGTTCTGAGCAAGAAAAGAAAGTTTCAAGTATGATAATGATATTTCGTTGGAGTGTTAGATTTTTTGTGTAATTTCGGGTGGAATGTTGAGGTCTAAAAATAGAACGACAGTCTCTAATAGAACGACAGGGATCAAGGGGGCTGAAAAGCAGAACGACATGTCATTCCATCAGAATAAATAATTTTATTGCTCAATTTTTTATTTCATACAAGCAATTTTATTGCAAAAATACTAACAGCCGTAAAACCTCTATGATTAGACTCGCCTCCGATAAAAGGGTTTCTTAAATACCACAAGCATCACCAATTCAGCTTTTTAAATTTTAGTTAAGTCCGAAAATATCCAGATCGGCTCCAAAACTGTCTGGGTTGCGAGGGTTAAATAATAAACCTGGGTCTAATGATGAAAGTTTTACGGTTAGTTGTAAATACAGGGTGGCCCATTCTTAGCGGACGCTTGGTTTTGGCCATAACTTTTTCTTTTAGATATCCGATTTCGATTATCTTTTTTTTTAAATGCTCGTGACAATAGGGCCAACAATATGTTACCAAACTTGCACAATTTTTTCGGCGGTTCAGAAAATTTTGAAATTCTGAACGATTGCTTTGGACCCTGCATCGTATGAACTTCTTTCGGTAGGCGACTTGCACATCTTTGGGTCTTCCATACCATCCGAACCAGATGACTGTCCACACCTTCTGCTCGATAGAATAGTCGTCCATTCTGAAATTGCATGGCTAAATTTGAAAGGAATTTTTGAACCACATGGTCATTGGTTCAAATTTTCCCCTTTCCAAAATTTTTAAATTTTTGGAAAACTTGTCCGTAGTCGTTCTCCTAAGCATATTGTCTACAGCAAGTTTGGTATCATATTGTTGGCCCCACATTGTCATGAGCATATAAAAAGAAGATAATTGAAATCGGATATCTAAAAGAAAATGTTATGGCCAAAACCAAGCGTCCGCTAAGAATGGGCCATCCTGTAAATATGCATAGATTTGAATTAAAATTCATTGATTCTTAGTTTTTGAAAAAAATGTAATTAGTAGGATTAAACCATGTATCGATAAAAACATTGCCAATAAAAATAGACGCCTGAATAAAACAAATATAGATAAGTCATTATACAAAATTCACTCTTGTTAAGCGTTTTTTAGATTTTTAAAAGCTTTGAGGGAGTTCTTGATTTTAAGTTATGTTTTGAAATATGCAGTCTAGTCTGCTCATTGGAAAAAGATGATGACCGATTTTTCATTATCCGGTCATAATCTAGATTATGACCGGTAATATTACCGTTGCCCAAGCCTAGGGTGAACAGTCCGATCCAATACAGTCTAGTCTCGTTTATCCGACACCCCCTCAAGTGCGTTCCCACCTATGGTCCGACATTTTTTAAGCCAATTTTTAAAATGTTTTTCCAGTTGTCTTTGGTTGTTTTAGTCCGCAAGGATTCTGATTTTGCCGATCGTTTTTCCCAAATCCTTTTACGGTGCCATAAAGACCCGCGTCTCTCGTTTATCCGACACCTCTTTTTAAAAATCAGGTGTCGGATAAACGCAAGCCGTAGGTCTTTATGGTAACGTAATAGGATTGGGGAAAAAC